>JARJRV010000091.1:0-105884 GCA_030783925.1 Aschersonia sp. MBC 735 | reverse complement strand
CCCCCTTTCTTTCATCCTCGCGCTCATCCTCATCTTTCCTTCTGGGGTTTTTTCATCTCATTTGACCTTCCTCACCTCGTCTTAGCCCGATATCGTCGGCACGCCAAGTTCCATTCCAGTCTGACGTGAACCCTTTCTGCTGCTTCGCCTCCGTGCCCCGTGCCCCCCTTTTCGATCTTCAATTTTTTTTCTTCCGTCTTGTCGTGTCTTTGTTCCCGTTGTGCTCTGTGGCGCTGCTTCACATCCACATCTTCGGGCGATTCGTTGCATCCGTCGATCCAGCAACGCCTGGCACAGTCCCCGTCTGGTTGTCTTTGCCATTGCAGTGACGTGCCTTCCGCTCGTTCTCGACGACGATACTGTGTCATCCGTGCGCACTCTCGCGCGTTATCTGCCTCCTCCCCCTCCCTAGCGACCATATCACCGAGCAGTGGATGAAGGGGATTTCTCGAAACGATCTGCTTCATCAACAAACGCTTGCTCATGTTTCTACCGACCTGGTCCAAGATCCCTTGACATCGCGTTGTTGAAATACAAAATCTGTTCAAATTCAACTTCGTCATTGGATTTGCATTGTGACGAGACAGATAGAATCAGTCATCCGAAGACACATACGAGGCAAACAAATAAACTATCACGACGTACGATCACTCGTTTCATTTTACCTCTGGCCGATTGATTTCCTTCACCGGTACCCTCTTTTGGTGTCAGCTACGATCCCTTTGCCCCTTTTTCATCGAATCGGAAATTCCCCGACTTTCAAGCAAATGTCACAAGAGCGAAGCGATACTCAAAGTGCAGCACTCTGAACCGGAATTTCATTGACCAAGGTCCGCAAACTCTCTCTAGCAGCTGCTGCCCTTTATTTGCATGTCCTTGATTCAACATATTGTCTGCCCTTGGCACTGCCACAATCAAGTACTGTTCTGCCGCAGCGAAGTGTGGGCCTTTGTACTGACTCTGCTTACCATGTAGCGTTTTTATCGAGGATTCACGATAGGGACCCCTTTCACTTCTTCCTGCGGTTCAATAGCCAATTCTTGATGCGGTGTGAAAGAAGGAGAAACGTCTCGAGCTTCCACGTACCGACTTGAAAAATATACTTGGTGCAGGGATTCAGCGCCGCTTCGAGAATAATGGCGGCATTGGTCCAGACCTACCCGCAGCAGACTCAGACAATCACGATGCTTCAGGCCCGTCCATCTTCAAACAGCGGCATGGTGTCCCCTCCTCCGTCGCATGCCAATCATCAGTTCAATATAGGGGGGTCTCATGGCGCCAGAGCTGGTTACAATCCGGGCAGCCCAGCCAACTACAGACCGAGCTCGGTATCAGCGCAGCCCTCGGCCTTCGCCAGCACTCCCAATTTCAATGGCCATGCCTCGCCCTGGCAACAACAATACGGCACATACCGACCATCGGCAGCACCATCAGCCCAAGCCTATGATGCCAATTTCAACTACCGTACGGTCATGCAAAATCAGTCTCTGGGGTACTCGAACACCTTGGGAATAAGTCATGGCGGCTCACGAGACGATTCTGCCCTCATGCCCACTCGAAATTTAACGCCAGCTGCCCGCCCTCACTCGTTTCTCTCTGTTTCGACTCAGCCCTCCTTTTCGACTTCAACTAGGCAAAGCGGGCCCGATCGATACAGACGTACATCAACTTTGCAGCCATCGCAACATGGCCGCTCGCATAGCTCGACGCTCCAGTCCAGCCCTTCGATGATTCCCCCAAGCCACGTTTACCAAGCGAACCGGAGGTTTTCTACATCAAATTTGAACAACAACCAGGGACTGATCCATGTCTCTTCGATGGGTGACTTGCAACACCACAAAAAAGCAGCCCAAGATGACGTCTTGAGACTGCGTCGGCGCAGCGGCCTCGCCGTTGATGCTCGAGATTCAGCTCACAAGAGGTCCGTATCACGCGACAGTGCTGAAAGCAGGCAGGCTCGTGCTGCCCTAAATAGTTCTCATTCGCGGAACGCTAGCTCAGAGAGCATTTCATCGACTCGCAGCAGCCACTCCAGGCCTTCCTCTGTAAGTTGAAAGGCGCCAAGCGAGCGGCATTGCCTATTCCGGCTCATTTGAAGCATCAAGTGCTGACTACAACGCAACACAGGCGACTAATCGTACTTCGTCCGCGGCGACAAGCTCTGCCGCTGCCATCGTTGCAGATGACTCGTCAAGGAGCGAACATCAAAAACATTTGACCGTGCCTGTTCGAGCCTCTTCATCCGACATCGTCAAGCGCAACCTTAGCCCCTCACCATTGTCTAAGCCAGTCACGCTGCCCCACAAGGCTGAGGAAGACTCGAATTTGGCCGCAGGCACTTCCCCTGCCAAGATTGATTCACCCGCTGCCAAGCAGCTCGCGGCTCTGAACCAGAAAGGAGGCAAGACAAAGAGCAAAACATCTAGATTGCGGCGAGCATTTTCGTTTGGCAGTGCCGCTGAGTTTCGCAAGGTCACGGAAGAAGGTGACAAGCTGGATGCGTCCAAACCCGATGATCTCACTATTGACGAGGCGTATGATGCAGAGCAGGCTCGTATTGCGCAGGCACAAGAGGCGGGCGGCATCGGAAACAACATTTATGGCGGCAGATTCTTCGGGTCCACTGATAACCTGTCCATCTCCTCGACAGCCTCCTCCGCATCGATCATGATTCGTAAAATGGGCAGGGGCATGAAGAAGAGCACTCGCTCATTCGTTGGACTCTTCCGCCCCAAGTCAGTCATTGGCGTGCCGGCCCCGGAATCGCAAGCCGTCGAAGCCAGCCAGGCTGCGGTGTCCATGGTCACAGCAGAGGCTGAGTCGCAGCGAGTTAACGTGACAGCTGATCCCCAAGCTGCTCATGGCGGCACCGGCTTCCCTCATCTCGAACGGAACTCTATCGATGCGGCCAAAATCTCAGAGTCAGGCGCTGAAAGACCAGGCAGCCCTTCTGCGGAGCAACTGGTATCAAGAAAGAGTATCATTGGGGGCGAGAATGAACGAGCAGAGGTACTGGCAGCTGTGAGGAAAGGTATACTGAAACGTAAGCATGACACTTGTCCTAGCCTTAGTGATCGTGGAGAAAGGCCGACTGACAAAACTTATGTAGGTAACGGGAGCCCGTCCGCGAAACCTGTAGATGGATCCATGTCCCCCGACCTTGTTCTTCCCAATATTCCGGCCGTCGCCGACTCGCCATTTTCAAGCGGCCCTAGCACCCCGAATGAGGACGCTCACAAGAGAACTGGCTCCATCGCCATCGGAAGCGAAGATTACTTCATGTCTGCACTACGGCTGCGTCAAGACAGTCAGTTGGGAACGCCAACAGCAAAGCGGAATGCAACCTTTTCCCCAAGGCTCATCTTTTATGACACGTGGCCGAGCCAGGAATACGATCGCAGAGGCGAGATCGCCACTTGCAATCGCCTCACGCCGTTGCTCGCCCAGCAAATCAAGGAGGAGCTGAACTCGTTCAAGATGGTTCGTTGCATCGCCTGTTTTTTTCACGGTAGCTGTTCCAACGTGCTTGGAAGAGTCAGTTTCGCTAACCGTGTACGACATAGGAGATGGAGGTGCATGAAAATTCCAAGATTTATACACATTTTTTCTAGAGGTAACAACAACGCCTGGTGCGAGACGAGGGCGAGACGAGCAGCAGTGCACTTCAAATGATGTCTCAAGGCAGGTCTGCCCTTGAGAGCCTCGAAGCCATGTAACCATTCGCATTTACAGTTGTCGGCGTTTTTCCAGGGATAGCATCGTATGGTGTCAGCGGCGTTTTTTGGGGCTTGTCACAGATCAACATGTCAGGAGTGACATATGCAGCTCGGATCATACTCATCTCATTAATATTGTGGTTATGCTAAGGAGGTTACCACAGAGGGCGATGAGCTCTCCTCAGATGGTCATCATCATCCAGAGAAGACTCAGAAGAGACATGGAAATTGTCGTTCAGTCGGCACTGGGGGGTGGACTTTGCAAAGAGCTAGATTACGGAGACCGGGGGGCGACATCAGCGAAGCATGTACAGCGTTTAGTGTGGAGAGGATGAATGATATTATTTGCCCGTCCAATTTTAACAGGACGAGCTCCATCACTTCCTAATCGTGCCGAGCACGATAATGGTTTATTTTGTTGGTGACCGAAGTGACAGATGTTGCTCATGGCGCAGGAAGCACCCCACCCAGATTTATTGAGGGACCTGCCTTTTTTTTTTTTTTTCTTTTTCTCCCTTCCTCTTTTTTCCTCTGCCCCTCTGGCTTGTCCCGTTCGTTTCTCCCGGAAGCCCAACCCATCGTGAAACACCGGGCGACTGATTCCTCTTTTTGACAAAACCTTCTTGACTCAAACTCCTAGTGCGAGAATACCCTTATGCGACGCGCCAGGCAGCTGTCATCTCTGGTCGTTTCACCCCTCCCGTTCCGTTCCCTTTTAGCCGCTTTCAGGCCGACGAGACAGACACTGGCCACGAGCAGTCGGCTCGCGTCGACAATGACAACATTCACGGATGAGTCGACGGTGAGCCCGATTGGGGCCAGCCAGAAGCTACACGGACGAGCCTTCTACGAGAGCATAGGCAGCCCCAAGTACGTTGTGGCCCCTATGGTGGACCAGTCCGAGTTTGTGCGTCTTTGGTCGCCTCGATCGGCCTGACTATACTCTTCTTTCTTCTTGAAGAATGCTAACGGCTCGGCGTCGCGCAGGCATGGCGAATGTTGACACGCTCGTTCCTCTCGGACGAGGAAAAGAAGAAGATGCTCGCGTACACGCCAATGTTTCACGCTCGACTCTTCTCTCAAGACATCAAGTACCGCAGGTCGCACTTCCAGGCTGTCAAGGCTGACGGCAACGAGCCGTGGCTGGATGGCCATCCCTCCATCGACCGGCCGCTCTTCGTACAGTTTTGCGCCAACGATCCGGAGGCGCTGCTCTCTGCCGCGCAGCAAGTTGCTCCATACTGCGACGCCGTCGATCTTAACCTGGGCTGTCCTCAAGGCATCGCCCGGAAAGGTCACTACGGCGCGTTCCTGCAGGAAGACCAGAGTCTGGTTTTTCGACTCATCAATACCTTGCACCAGCAACTTCCCATACCCGTCACGGCCAAGATTCGAATATTAGAGTCCAAGGAGGAGACGCTGGCGTATGCGCAAAACGTGTTGAGGGCGGGGGCGTCGATCCTGACCGTCCACGGTCGACGCAGAGATCAAAAGGGTCATCTGACGGGCCTCGCGGACTGGAAGGTCCTGCGGTTTCTGAGAGACCGTCTGCCGCCGGAGACGGTGCTGTTCGCTAACGGCAATGTCCTGCAAGGCGGCAACTTGGCCGAGTGCTTAGCCGCTACGGGAGCCGACGGCGTCATGAGCGCCGAGGGGAACCTGAGCGACCCAGCCCTCTTCGCTTCTGCACCGACCGTGGGCCACGAAGGCCGTGAGTTCTGGCGTGGCAAGGACGGCCTGGGCGGATGGAGGGTCGACGCCATCATGAGGCGCTACCTGGACATCTTGCACAAGTACGCCCTCGGCGACGAACCACCGCAGCGAAAACCACTATTTATTCCCGGCGACGACGACACGAGCAGCATTCTGCCCAGTCAAGCCGAAGATAAGGGCCAACAACCCGGAGAACCAGCGCGGAAGCGCCGCAAAAAGGACCCCGAAGACAGCAGCAGCCATCACAAGCGCCAAGAATCGTCGCCCAACATGGTTGCCGTGCAGCCACACCTCTTCCACCTGCTGAGACACCTCGTCAGCAAACACACCGACGTGCGAGACATGCTTGCCCGCAGCCGCAAGGACGGCATAGCAGGATTCGAACAGGTCCTCGCAGCCGTGGAAAGGAAAGTCGCGCAGGGCCTGATGGAGTACGAGGCTACCAACGGCAAGAGCTTCGAAGACGAGATGGCGAAGCTCGGCTCCGCACAAGATGAGGAGGGCCTCGACGAGAGCGAGAGCTCCAAGCGTACCGTGAGGAGGTGCAAGAGGCCGTGGTGGGTAGCGCAGCCCATCGTGAGGCCGTTGCCCAAGGAGGCGCTTGCCAAGGGGGCCATTCAGCCGAAGAAGCGTGATAAAGAGGTTAATGGCGGAGGAGGGAGGCAACATGGTCCCAAAGGCGATGACACGACGCGTGCTTAGAGTTCATACATCAGGTTTTTCAATGGTCGTTCTGTCCAGCAGGCAGTTGTCCCAAATCCGTTACGAGCTGGACAGGGCATGCTTTTTTTGCCCCTCCTCCAAATTGACAGATGTCAAGGTCCCAAAAGAATGCCCAACACGCTGTCGAGTCACTTTTCTCCCTGGCTTGCTGTGGTAGACAGAACAGCCACCTGAGATGTGCGTGCCGCGTCGTGGTTGAACACTTGAACACAATACGGTTCAATGCAAACGCGCACAGTACAATACAGCAATGCTCTGCATCCACTAGAAGACATCGTCTTACACCTCCAGCTTGATTCGCAACACAAATTTCCCACACTGACCTACGGGTCGGCCTCTTTGGTCTCAATGATAAAGCAGCTCAACATCGAGTCTGAGTCGGAGGTACAGGTGCCTAAGCGACTATAGCTCGCAAGAGTAGCGCTCGTATCATCCAGAGACATCTGCATTTCTTTGGAGAATGCGCCGAGATGAACACTGGTGACGTAGTTGATGGAGAAGCTCGTTGCGAATCCGGACATGGCTTGCGCGCCATCTTCAGTCAGGACTCCAAGATCAATAATGGGAAAACAGCCGATGTTGCGAGCCGACGAATACGGATAGAGTAGATGTTGCGAACCTGGACACGCTCTCGCATATTTTATCAGTCGGAGACTTTCGCTAATAGAATGAATGAAAGAAGGCCTGGTGTTGCGCAACACCAACAACTGAAGTGACCCTATCCGAAGACCATCGCTGGTGAAATACTTGATTCAATGTACCCTAACGAAGACACTGGTGAAACAATGGATGGAGAACCTGCTACTGCAAGTCGAAAAGCCAGACCGAGACGGCGAATCAGACGACCACGATGAGCATTTCCATACTGAATCTGGAGTTGGAGGGGTCACCTGCGCGGGTTGGAGCTGGCAGGGCTGTCGTGTGTAGGTTCTGGAGATTTCTAAGACAAGTTATATACGAGGTATGTCAGGCACGGGCTGGGCTGTGAGAGGGTGAAGCTCGAAGGCGAAGAGTTCTGGGGAGGACGAACTTTGATAGATCATTTATAGTACAGGCGAGGCTAGAAGATGAAGAGTTCTTGGGAGCACGGGCTTTTATATTCTAGCGAGTTTGTCGTACAGGCGAGACACCTCTTCACTTGCCTCTTCAGGTTGCGTATCGTCCCTATGGCGAACAGCAGGGGCCGGCACCTAGAGACACGCTCAGAATCGCAAGGATCCTCAGGGGCAAAATCGATTGTCCCCCATTGCTCGAACATCAATCACGCTGCGATCAAGGTAGGCAAGAACGACACGCACAGGAAGATCAATCCAATTCTTGTCCAAAGCACGTCATAAGTCTCAATGCAACGTGACAATTGACAGCGCAACTAACAAATGGATGCTATCAAGCCTGACGATCCCCTCAGCCCAAGCCGTTTCCCTTACGAAGAAGCTCTCCCGTTTCTTCTACGATCTGTATCGCCCGCGCCGAGGTGGACTTCGATCACGAGAGCTGTACGAGTCAGACCGGGAGCGAGACCGGGAGCGAGACCGAGATCTACTCTCGGAGTAGGAGCGGCGGCTAGATGAGGCCCGAGATGTTGACCGTCCGCGAATCCGCCGCCGGGGTGGTGACCGTGACCGTGACCGAGATCGAGATCGAGATCGAGAACGATACCTTGACCT
Organism: Aschersonia sp. MBC 735; assembly: GCA_030783925.1. Classification (NCBI taxonomy): domain Eukaryota; kingdom Fungi; phylum Ascomycota; class Sordariomycetes; order Hypocreales; family Clavicipitaceae; genus Aschersonia; species Aschersonia sp. MBC 735. The sequence goes on along the minus strand of JARJRV010000091.1, from coordinate 98,065 downwards.
AGACGGAGAACGAAGGAATTAGCCGACTAGATGGCGTGAACTGTTATTAGTCTCTACTCACCGCGACCTAGACCGCGACCGTGACTCAGAAGACCATGACGAACTTCTCGATGAAGAGTAGCTCGACACGGAGTCCGAGTCCGACTCCGAGTCTCCTGCAGCAGCTGGAGCTGGCAGGGCCGGCTTAGGCATCTTCCCCAGGTTCTCACGCATTTCCTCAGTAAGGGCGCCAAGACCGATACTGGTGAAATAATTGATTGAGAACCTGATGTTGCGAGCGTTCTCATTCGGAAAGATGCCTTCCAAGCTGGGGCGCAGCGCCTCGTCAGCCAGTCTGGTCTTGAGCTTCGGGGTGCCAATCTCCTCGACCATGCTCTGGAAGAGTATTTTGATGAAGATACGACTGCTCGACGTCGTCTCGTCCTCGTTCAGGTGGATGACGGACAAGCAGTGCCAGCCAATAGCTTCGACGCCAAGCATGTGACCGAAGAGCTGTGCTATGTTTCGAAGCTTGTTGTTTTCGTATCGATGAATCGTGTCGTAGTACTTGATAAAGGACTGTTCGAACAAGTCACACCATAATCGATTGATCTTGGCAAATCGCTCCCCAATCAGCCCGAAAAACTTGGTATACGTCTTTTCTTGCGAGCAGGACTCGACGATCATGGACGGCAGCTCTGGCTCCTGTCCGACGGGAAGGTTGATCTTCATAAGCTTGTGGACGGCTTCTTCGGGGTCCGCGCTCGACATGATAGTGAGGTAAATCGTTCGCCGCAGGTTGACGAGGTCGACGTTGGACTGGTCCTTGATCTCCATGGCCTTTGTCTCCTCCTCTTCCTCCTCTTCTTCTTCGTCAGAGCCGTCATCTTCGTCTCCATCTTCGTCATCGCTTCCTTCGCCGAGGATCTCCGCTTTGAGCCTTCTGTAGGCGTCCTCGTTCTCTTCCCAGTCGGCGTCGAACTTGAATACGTTCAGGCTGTCCTGCACGTCCAGCTCGCCGTCCAGCTCGACGCGATGGGTGATTTGGTCTTCCTCCTCCACCAGGTCTAGCTCCTCTGTGACGGCCGGATTGTCCTTGAACTTGTCTTTGCGTACTTGGAATAGCACCTCAATCATGTACTGCGTCCGCTTGTCGATGTCGGCCTCGTGCAGGATGTTTCGGAACTGGTCAAAGACGGCAACTGAGATGGACGGCTGCATGTCTTCCAGATACTGGCCGACCTCGCGGCAGAATCCGACGGCAATCTCGACACTGTCATCGGTGGGTTTGTGGAGCAGCAAGAGCAGAATCTGGCCGGCCAGCATCTCGTGCTGCACTTGCTGGTTGATCAAATGGGCGAGGAAGGTGGTGGACGAGAGGCATACGGACTTGTCGTTGCGTTTGAAGCCCTTGCGGAACTGCATGATGAGACGTCTGACGAGAAGCTCGCCCACCTGAGGCAGCTTCGTGTTGACGATGGCAGCCATGGCGGCATAAATGGGCGTGAAGGGCAAGCTGGCCGCCTGAGCCTTCATGATGGAGCGGCAAAACAGGCCTCGACCGCGCACCAAGTTCTCGCCAAACAGCTCGGGCACGATGTGCTTGATATTAGCCGTATTGACCTTGTTGATGAGGCCGTTGATGCTCTTCTTCAGCGCCTCCCACGCCATGCGCTGGTATTCCTTGCTCGTCTTGTCCGTGATCTGCGCCTGGAGCGCCCTCAGCCTGACCGGGGGGATGTAGGTGCCCCCAGATCTCATGTTGAGCAGCTTTTCGTACTCAGCCTTGGCCGCAGCCTGCTTCTCCTGCTCGGTCGGTACAGGAGGCGGCGTGCGTTGTCTCGCTGCTGGTCGGTACGAGTCACCATCTCGTCTGGGCCCTCCTCGATTGCGAGTGTTGACTTCTCGTCCATGTGGTCCACGTCCACGTCCATCACGTCCACGTTCGCGCCCGCGCCTGTCCTCCCGCTCAGGCTCAGCTGAGCGCTGACGCTTGCGATGCGGCATGTCCTCCCACTCATGCTCAGCTGAGCGCTGATGCTTGCGACGCGGCCTGTCTACCTCAACCGATGCCATAGCCGCAAGATGAAGCACGGCAGCGTGAGTCAGAAATTGAATGCAATGATGTGTGCCCGGCTTGACAGGTGTATCGAGGAGCAAAGCGTTGGTGCCTTTGAAGAAATGCACTATTCGTCACCTGATCATCTGAACATGGCTGGGCCCAAAAAAAAAAAAAAATACACGCCCTGCGGAGTGGTTGGGAAGTGGGGCTACAGCTACGACCCGTGAGCTGTGGTCTCAGGCGAGCAGGATTTGGCGCTGGTGCTTTCGAGACAGGGCCAGGCACAAGTTGGCTATGGATCTGGGCAAGGATCCTACACTTAGTCCCCGTATAACTTGATGTTGCTAAGCCAACATGCTTAGTCTCCGAGTACTGACACGTACAAAAAGTCAAGTGTCAATAACTCGTCGCATCGTAGCACAAATCTTTGGGTTACTCATTCACAAGCTTCCTCGGTTCATTCCACAAGTGCCAAGTTGAAATGGCAGAGATGTCTTCGTTTCTTGACAAGTTATCTTGCCACGTAATTTCCAACTTCATCTCAACCCAAAGCTCTTACAAGCTGGTTGGTTGTCCCGCCATAGGCCACTTCATCAAGGCCGTTCTCGCCAAACGCACCGAGGACCCCGTGATAGCAGGGTCTGGACCCGTAAAGTTTTGAGGAAAGCCAACGTCAAACGAGGATCCGTTCTCCAAAAACTTGATCTGCTCATCGGAGAGTTTGATGCTCAAGGCCTTGATATTGTCCTGCAGGTGTTTGACTTTCCTTCCGCCCACTAGAGGCACCACATTGGCTGCCTTGTGCATCACGTAGGCCAACGCAACCGCGGTGATGGAATCAACACCAACCTCCTCTGCCACTTTCTCTAGCGCCGCGCTCATCTTCTCTTCCTGCGGGCTCTGTTCAGCAGCACTCGTGAACGACCGAAGAGCCTCCCCTGTCTTTTTTCTCTCTTCAATGGCCTTCTTCGTCTGGAGATGACCTCCGCCGATGACGTTCCACGGCACCAAGGCCATGCCAAAAGCGCGCGCCATGGGGATGATTTCGCGTTCAAAGTCTCGCTGCAGCACGCTCCACTTGCCCTGGTACACACTGAAAGGTGTTTTACCGTTCTCGGTGGCGTACATGTTTGCTGCGCTCACCACCCAAGCAGGCGTGTCCGACGCGCCGAGATACAGGACCTTACCCTGCTCCACCAGGACGTGCAGAGAGTCCATGACTTCTTTGGGGGATGTGGTGCTGTCCCACCAATGAAGGTAGAGCAGGTCAATGTAATCTGTCTGCAGCTTTTTTAATGAATCTCGGACACTCAGATGGATGCTCTTCCTGTGGTTCCCCGCCGAATTCGGCACCTTGCCTTTGCCTATGGCATGACTTCGATAATCCGACGTGAACTTGGTAGCCACCACCATCTGGTCGCGATTGCCCCGTTCAGCCATCCATTCTCCCAGCCACGTCTCGGATTGTTCATCGTGATAGTTGTTGGCTGTGTCGATGAAGTTGCCTCCAGCCTCCACAAAGGCGTCCAAGAGTTTGAAGGACTGCTCCTTGTCCATGGACCCCATGAATTCGCTCCAAGCATCGCCTATCGACATGGCACCCAGTGCCAGGGGCGATACCCGTATGGCTGCTGAAGGAGCCAAGACGCGAAAGCGTCCCAGCTCTGTTGGAGGTTCTGGTGCGTTTTGAGAAAATTGAGCCATGATGTATGAAGCGGTGTGCAGATGGAGAAAGTCGAGAGAGAGCGGGCGTCTCTTTATACCTGTTGCTGCTCGCCGGATGAGCTTTGGATAGCAGAAGATGGATCATCGTCATCATGCGCATGAGGCGGATATAGAATGGCGTTAACATTCCTATCTCCGCCAAGAACATCATCCCCTCCGGGCAGGCGCGACGGAGAGACCGTGGCTTGCCGGACCTGCGGTGTCACCGTCAAGTCCCCACACCGGGCCGGCAGCTGCAAGTTTGAGCTAGGCAGCAGCAAGGGAGGAGAAAGCGTGATTCGCCACGTCAGGCAATGCTTTGTGCCTCAACGGAGGACTGTGACAGTTGGGATGTGACATTAACTCATTGAGACTACCAGAGTGGGATTGCTACTGCACACGTCACGGTGGCTTGTGCAGACAAATAATGACAAAAGACAAACCTGAGCGTAAAGCCCGCTGCGTTGCACACTTGTCACAGTTCAGGAAGCAAGCGAGAGTGGACGTGGACTTGTATCTCTTGCAAAATCATCTTTCTTCGCCATCAGATTGACCAATCATCTCCGAAAGGACCAACGAATGCAGGCCATGTCACAAAAACGCTCTTTGCAGTGCCCCGTATCACAGCCGAGCCTGTCATGGCGTTCAAAAAGGCCGCTGACCAATACTATGTCGTTGTGTCAGTCACACACACCTCGTAACAAGCGAAGGGGAGGTTTCAAGCTAACATGTTTCCCTCGGGCGAGAAGCGGCAAACGTCGAAGAATTTGTACGGCTCCGAGATGCTGTATGCTCTCGCACACCCGATGCCCGTCGTGGTAGACCACAGGCATTGCGCTGTGCCGCATGTCAGCAACTTGTTGAAAAAGTGAAGACTGTGACAGTGGGGGAGGAAGCTTACACCAGTGAAGCCATGGCTCATGACCAGTCACGATGGGTTGCCCAGCGTAAAACTGCTCCTGGGACAGCCAGACACGCATCGCCGTCAGGATTGGTCTATCGTAGCTGGCGTCACACTGGCCGGCCGACTGCTCATACAGATTCTCGCCTTGATTCGGCCGAAACGCGCCGTGAGCGTGTTCGAAGGGCTGGTTACCGCTGGCCATGGCATTTGCCCAGAATTGAGCATAGTTGGTGAGGTTGACGTCCCAGATAAGCGGTTGCAGCCCTTTGGCTTGGCGAGCCTGATTGACCAGCTCCAGGGCCTCAGCCGCATCATGGCTATTAGCTTGTATGGCATTGACAAAGACGAGGAGACTGTAGATGATGTAAAGGATTTCCATCTTTTGAGTTGAAGCCAAAAAAGGCGAGCTCGTTCCTGGCGTAGGTACCGATCGAACAACTCAATGATGAGGGATGGACAGAGATGCAATCTCTCGTTGTGCTCAGCGAATTCCCAGTAGTCGTGTGAAGGCGGCGAACTCGTATGTTGAAGAGGGGATCAATTATTTAAAAAAGAGGAAGAAGAGCAAGAGCCGCCGAGCACATCTGGAAAGACTGACAGTGAATGGGCAGCTGCGGCCAGCTGCGAAACGAAAGGCGATGCAGAGCCGCTCGAATCACAGCTCGTCTCGTCAGATGAGAGTGTCATGATGCCAGCCGAGCTCGAGCTCCTGGCAAGCTTATTCTTACTTCAATTCATCGCTGCTGATCACTCGTGTAACGTTGGCTTAGCAGAGCTGCGTGATGGCGGACAAAATGTCTTGAGTTTCAGCAAGCCTGGCTTAATCAAGGTCCCAGACTCGGTAATAACAGACTGGGTTCCTTCAGCACCGCCACAACGGTCCCCTCCCCGTGCCGCAGCCCAGCCACCCAATGACGTCCCATCAATCAAGCCAAGCGCGAAGCGACCCTCTTCGTCTCCATGAAAAAAAGTCACCCGCCAAGAACAGCCAAGGACACGACAGAAGAAGGCACCATCACCACAATCTTGATCAAGGCACCATCACCTTCCCAATGGCATCCAGGACGACCTTGCTCTTTCCACGCCTGCTGCGCCAACGACCCCTCCGTGCCTCACCATGCCTCCAACCTTTCCGTGCCGCGCACTCCATTCCACGCCCAACATGTAATCCTCCGCGTCTGAACCGAGACGCTCAAACCAAAGCAGCCGCCGCCGCATCAGAAGCGCCCTCTAGCGAAAGCCCTCGGCCAGACATGAAAAGTCCTGCATACTACCAGCTATCATTCACGTGTGTGCCGTGCGGCCATCGGTCGCATCACAACGTCTCCAAGCAGGGTTACCACATGGGCTCAACGCTCATCACCTGTCCGAGCTGCCGTAATCGGCACGTCATTAGCGATCACTTGAATATCTTTGGAGACCGAAAAGTCACGGTCGAGGATTTGATGCGGGATAAGGGTCGCTTGGTCAAGCGCGGGAGCCTGGGCGAGGATGGGGATATTGAGTTCTGGCCTGACGAGACGCAGCAGGCCTCGCAACAGGATGAGTGAAGACGACTTGTTGTCGTCACGCCATATCATGATGTTGGCGCCATATTTGGGCTCTTTTTTTTTTTTTTTGGCTACCTCACATGCGGATACCCTACTCTATGACGAAACTTCCAAAACACCATAATTCCTGAGCCTTGACCCGCAGATCAAGAAGATGCAGATGACTTGTAATCGTAATGCTCCAGATTTTCCCAGACCCTGCCTGGCGAGGATGCATGTATATGTGTACAGGATAGATGAAAACCTTTGATATGTCCAGAAAGCAACGTTCCCAAGGGAAGAAAACCCAAACCAAAAATTACAATGCCGGTGCCCACTCACCATCCTTTATACGCCTGCCTGGCCACCTTTTGCTCCTTGGAGCGCACCTTTCGCCTCTCCTTGTTCTTCTCAAACCTCTTTCTCTTATCTCGGCCGTACTTTTCAGGTTGCGTGATCGCCTCAATCTTTCTTTTGCTGTTCCTCTGCAGTCTCCGAGCTCTCACCTTTTGCCGGATCTCGACAAGAACTCGACTGTACTCGGCTGTGCCGAAATTGTTCTGCAACGAATCCATCATGATCTGGGCTCTGGATTTCAGGCCCTCCAACCTGGTTTTGAAGAATTCGTCGTTACTGGACGGAGCTGCGATGGTCGGGTCCGTGATCTGTTGGAGCGGCATTAAGACGCTTCGTAGAGGGGCCTTTCTGGATGTTTTGAGTAAGCGGCGATACACCGTCTCCAAAGCCTCCATCGCGGCAATTTTGGAAGTTATGGCCTGCGATCTGGGAGGAATTTCGCGCCGCAGGATATGTGACAGTCTCCGGAACAAGTACTCTATACCTCCGCCTTCATTCAAGGCGGGCACGTCCCCGTCCCGCTCATCGCCCTCTTCCTCGTCCTTTTCTTCGTCTTCATGACCTTCTTCGCCTTCATCAACAGTCGGCACAGGGAGACAGGTTCCTAGGAAGATAATTGCCTGAACCAATTCAGCAGCAAGCGCTTCGTCGACCTCATCACTGCCCAAGGAGCCGAGCGCGAGACGTAAGAAATGAAATACAGCCTGGAGGTCCAATACGAGACCATAGGAGCCTCCAACTGCCTCTCCCGTAAATGCCTCTGTCCGTTGCTTAGCAAAGTCGGCGAGATGGGCATTCAATGCTCTTATTGCGGCCAGTGACACAGGTGGCTCGGGATGTCGCAAGAATCGCGTCGCCTCAGCCCACAAGCTTTTCCGGTCCGCGGACAATGCCTCCGAGGGCAAGACAGATGTCATCGTTCGCAAGACTTCGAGGGTCGTTTCGATCAATGTAACGTCAGCTTCATTGATTTCGTCAACCCCCACGATTGTCGCACATTTTCTTAAAAGTAGCCTGCAGTCCTTCTTGTTGCCTTGAGCGTTTGTGTGAGACTCGAAGTAGAAGCCAAAAGTCTGCAGCGCCAGTCTCTGTAAGACTGGCTTGTCTTCGTTGTCTACCCATGTTCGCATCAAAACAAGGAATTGGGTCGTCCGTTCTTTGTCAGCCTTTTGAAAAGCCTCCTTGATCAACTGGCCTGCTGCCAAACGACATTTATCGCTATCGTCGTTGGCGAGAACAAAGAACAAGGGAAGAAAGCATGTCCCAATGACCTCTTGGACAAAATCCTGCGAGGTTTTCATCAAAAGTAGATGAATTACTTCCATTACAGACAGACGTCCACCTTCCCTATCGTATTTCAGGTTGGCCACAACAAAATTCAGCTGCTTGCTCCATCGTGCCCTTTTTTGGGGATATTCTCGAATAAATTGGAAGAAAGCACCGCGAGCCAAGTCTCGGGTGTCTTTGTCATCGTTCGTGATCATGACTGTTCCGATGTGGTCCAAGGTGTCGTAGACCGTCGGGGTCTCAATGCCGCGAGCCAAGATTGAACGCAATACGTTGAAGGTAACATGTCTGTAGAGAGGCTCTGTGAAGTCGTCTTTCAGCTTTCCCAATAACATGTCAATCGCAGCGTCCTTAATGACCACGTCCTTGCGTTCGCGCAACAGTACAGCCAAAAGCTTGAGTGCAGCCTGCGAAAGATCGGTCGTCGTAGAAGTGGATTGCGATATGCTCTTCGTGGCTTCTTTGACAGCCACCTTGTAGAGTCTGCTGCCATCCTCGAAGTCCAAGGGCACCTTGACGAGGACCGCTAGGAGCCGAAACACTGAGACTTTGACTTCGTCCTCGCCATCAACAATGGCGTCTCCCATGATGGGAACAAATCCAGCAACATTCTCAGGGGTCCGCAAGTCGTCATGTTTCTTGAACATCGCTCGCAGTATGTCAAATGCGAAGCGGACCATCTTATAAGTGTGCTTAGAAGTGCTGCCGCGATCGCCACTCTTTCGCGCCCCTTTTTGGACCAGATACTTCCTTGTTTTCCAGTCCATCTTCGACACCGCTTCAGGCTTCTGACTGTGATAGGTCTCTTGTATAATTTCGTAACAAAAAACCAAGGTATCGCGGGATCCTGCGGCGGAATTCTGCAAAAGACCTGCTCCAACACGGGCCATCAAGGCATCAATCCTGCGAACCATTCTTAAGTCCACTTTTTGTAGTAAGAGCGCCTGGATTGGTCTGACGAGCTCAATCAAATGACTAATGGATGCGTTTTTAGCCACCAATTCCATGGAGTCTTGGCTTTTGCTGCTTTTGATTTCTTTCATTTGCGTGGTGTAACCGTCGGCGTCCTTTTCTTGTCCCGTCACTCCAAATGTATCATCCATGATGACGGTAACGATTGAAGACAAGCAGTGATCCAAGTCGCCAGGGGCGAAAGTCGGCACGGTGGCGACGAGAATTGAATGCATAGTATAGGAGAGAACGTGCAGCTGATAACCCCTGGTCAAAGCCCCGCGCAGTTCCTTCAAGATGAATCCAAAGTATGCTGGGCCGAGGACGACAGCAATCTGCACCAACGTATCACGGGCCATTTCGCGCGATTCCCATGCCTTGCTTCGCAAAATGTGACAAATATCAGTCAAGACACCAGCGAGTTTTTGTTCCATTTGCTCCGAAGGCAGAAGCTTCAACAGCTTTACAACAACAACGCCGACTGGGACACGATAGCTGACTTCCAATTCATCCTTTTGGTGCAGGTGCTTGATCAGCGGTGGCAGAATATAGTCAACAATATCCACAGACAGCTTCGTAACAGCTGGTAGTGTTTGTTGAAGTGTCAGAGTTGGGACTGGCTGCTCGACTCCACAAGACTCATTCGTTTCGACCTCGTGTTTTCTCGAGGACAGTACGAGTGCATCGATGAACTTGCCCAAAAGTCGAATTGTGTGCTTCTGCACCTCTGATCGTGACTCTATGTAGCTCACGTATCGTTGGAGCGTCGTCCGATAGTGATTCCAGTCCAGAGACATTGCTAGAACACCGATTGTAGCGGCAGCGCTTGCGCCCAAGCCATGATCGTCGCTCCCATCCTCTCGACCAAAAACGAAGTGCTCGAGTAATGGTATGAAAAATTGGCTCAGATTTTGGCTCCTAATCTGCTTCACAATGTTGGCAGATTCCAGCATCCGCAGTGCATCCAATCGCCGTGATGTGGCGGGACTTAAAATATTGAAAAAGAATGATAGCTCTGAGGTGTCTTCATTACGCTCGGTGAGCAATCCAGTAAGGTCAGACACTGGCTCCCAATTGGGCATTGCGGTGATCAAAAAGCCCATGACTCGAAGATACTCTCGACGCACTGTTTCTGAGGGTTCCCTTGACCCGAAGTATATCGAAGGCAGAAGTACATTTCGCAGCATCATATCGAAAGAGCTCTTGAGATCATCAGTCTTGCTTTCGGCTGCATTTTGGATCAGACAACGGATTCCGTCGGCGGAATTTGATGCCAAAACTCCAAACTCTTCGTCCAAATGTATGAAGTGGATGAGGTTGTGAAGCACTGGCAGCCACTGCTTCGGAGTCCACGGCACATCACGTTTCATCGCTATTGCACTGAAAGCCGCAAGACGTCTGTCATAGTCTGGTTCGTCGATGCGTCCCTCTTTGAAGGTATTCAGCTCATTGCAAAAGCTGGCGATCTCAGCAATTTCCGCGTCTTGCTGAGATATGGCCAGTAAGGCTCTTGATAATGATTGCCGATTCTCTCGATCCTTGAAGTAGCTGAATAAAGCAGCTAGAGTATCGAAGACTTCCCTCAACAGGATCGGGTCACTGGCGGCGCTTGGCAAGGCAACAAATTGCTCAACGATGAGCAAAATTCGGCCTTTCGTCTTCGGATTCACCCTGCGAGGGGGCTGCTGCAACAAGAAACTGCACAGTCGGATGACAGTCTGAGTGCTACCCGGGTCTTGCAGAACGGGCGCAAGGGCGAGGATGGTGTCCACGCATGCCGCGAGGACATCGTTGCTCACACGACTTGAGTGTAAGGCGAGCGTCATTTTGGACAAGATTGTCACGCCGTTAGCTTCGAGAAGCTCAGACTTGATGATCTCGTTGTATTGTGACTCTGTTGCCGCAGCTGATGCCAGTTTCACCAAATTTTGAATTATATCGAGGACGAAGATCTTCACTTCGTCTTTCGTCTTTTCCATAGAGATGCATTCAATAATCTTTGGGATCACGCCGTCCTGTACAAGGCCTTCGTGCGGGCCGAGTAGAAGGGCAGCATCAGGCAGGGTGGACCAGGTCAAAAACAAGTGAAGTAAAGCCGAGACACCTTGAGTTGTCTCGATGGCGAAATTGTCGAGTCTAGGGGCCACGATCTCAGAAATGATGAGTTCCTGATAGGGGCCCCATTGGAACTTCTGTGACTGCTGGAAGAGGGCCGTGAGACACTTGATGCCCAAAGTCCTCGTCGTCCTGAGCAACGACAAGTCCATCACCTTTTTGTCGGGCTCTTGATCAGCTGATTCTTGGCCGGGCTTGCCTCGCAGCTGCTTGCACGAATATACGAGACAGTAAAGAATGGTGTTCACAAGAGTGTCCATGAAAAACTCGATATTAGTTCCGAGCTCCGAAATGAGAGACGACATCATGTTCAGAAAGCCAGCTTGCTGCCGTGCAGAAATGATCGGCTCTTCGAATATTTTCTTGTGCTGAGCCTTCGCAACGCTGACCTGGACGTCTCTGAGCTTCCCGGCAGCAATTTCAAGAAAGCTGCCTAGATCACCTATGGAAAGACTTCGCAAAACGGCGAGTCGAGTCGCTTGCAACCCGTTCTTACCGCTTGCGATGCCCTTCTTCGCAATGGTCCGGCCATAGAGGAGCCGCAAGAGCACCGGCATCAGCTCATGCCGGTGCTCTGATTTGATGGCATCGTCGTTTTGAAGGAATGTCGCAAGCTCGTTCTTGAAGCGAACTTCATCAAGAAGATACTCCAGATTCTCCTTATACGAAACAACACCAGGCTGTTTCCAAGTCAAGATAGCTTTCAATGCCAGCTTCTGTATTTCTTCATCGCCATTTTCCATCAGCAATAGCGACGCTTCATACACTTTCTCATGCTGATATAGCACTCTCGGATTGACGACCTGCGCGAATATCCCTAACATCGACTTACGATCCGCCAGAGACCATGACGACGTCTGGCGTTCCTTGGATTCGTCATCAAGGCCTTGGTCGCTTTCTTCTTCCTCGCCCAGTGCCCATTTGACAAACAGTGGCACCAGGTAACGAGAGCGCTTCTCAGCGATGGCAGGTACGGCGTTAAGGACTTTGAGGCCTCTGGATCTTGCATTCTGAGGAAGAGAATCCGCCAGATACTGTTGGACATCGAATCTCTTCAGTAATGCGTCGCCTGCATTTTCCGTCAAGTCCCATATTTCATTCGCTGCTTTTTGAAGATTCGTCACCGCCGTACACTCGAAGTCGGTGTATATGCGTCTCTGTTCACCTGCACTCGCCGAGACTGGCGGTGTCCACCTCATGGAAGGATTTTGAATCCACTGAAAGGCAAGATCTGATACAGCTTTCTCGCCAGCCTGAGACTGAGTGAGATGTTTTAAACACTCAGTGGCGTCATTCCACACTGGTGAAAGGTGAACGGTCAACAATCCAAAGAAAAACCGCGGGATTCCATCTTCCAACCAGGATAAAGTCGTGTTCGAGGTATAGTATTGAGAGATTTTGCGCAATTGCATAGAAATCGCTCTGGCTTGTTCCAGACTTAGAGGAGTCTGCTCAACTTGAATCATCAGGTTCACACATTCAGCCCCATCTCCGCCACCGGCAAGCTGCTTCAAAAGCTCCAGCGATGTCAAGCGAAGGTCGTGCGCAGGCGAACTCAAATTCTCTACCATGGATGATATGACGGGGTCTTCTTCTGACGCGGGGCTGTTATTCCCACCTGTATCAGATTGTCCAGAATTTAGTGAACCCTTCTCGAGTCGTTCGTATTCCAGGTACGCTTCCAGAAATCCAACAGAGCGAGCGAACCGTGGAACAGCAGCTCGGAGCAATGGACTTAAAGATTTGTCGACTGACCCAGCAGCCTTGCTCATACGAAGGTACGCGTGAAATCCCTGGCTCACGATGAAATGTACTTCAGCTGACGCTAATGACGAAGATGGCCGCAATGCAAGCTTCAACTTTCTCAAAAGCAGCTCCGCAATCCTTGCATTCGTAGAGGGATGAACAGTGGTCAGCTCAAGGAGCTGCAGCAAGCCAGCGTATTTGGGTAAGCATCGATCTCGCCACTCCTGCGGGTCTTTATTATACGGTCCACGTTCAGGGAACGGAGAAATCTCAAGACGTTCAAAACGTGAAACGATTTGATCTTGCCAGGCCTGCGGCAGCCTGCAACAGTCTTTCTCTCCCTGTGGTGGGAAAACTTGATTGCTGATCATTCGAGGTAACAAAAGACAGAGTAACTCCTCGTTCGGTGATTGAGTCCAATGAGCTGCCACGAATCTAACATATTTTGTCAGTTTCCTCCTTTATTTTTGGGATAATCCAGTGGCAGAATGAGAGTCTCACTTTTGGAACTCGGAGCGGAGCAGACTTCTGAACCTACTCGGGTTCAGATCGCACGAGTAGGCGCAAAAAGGAATAAACCACCTCGTGAACGGCCCTTTCGTCAAAGTTTGCGTGAGAGACGAGATGTGTGGCAGCAGAGCGTCCATCGGCGCATGATTCCACGTGTTTGCGACTTGAAAAAGAACAAGATTGCACAAAGCATCATGTTGATCCTGTTGGACGTCCTCGACGCCTTTGCCGGTGATGCTCAAAATATTGGTCATCGCCCGCACCAGCGCGTCCCATTTACGGACTCGCGAGCCACTTCTTACAGAAGCCATGACTCCAAGAATCCGTATATAGGGCACAGTCGTCCATGGAGCATTGCTTGACTCTGTATTAGAGGCCTTAGACTCAACGTTAGTTAGGACGTCGTCCACGAAACCCATTAGTCTGTCAGCGGTGCTGTGGTGAAAGGCGCTAGTGATTGTACCGCAAACAAGATTCGTCCATATACTTTGTTTGGCAAGATCACATTCTTTTTCGGGCAAAGCATCGATGAGTGAGCATACTATTGCGCTGCCGCTCGAATGGATCGTATCGTCAGTTCCTTTGATGGCCTCGGCGAACATGGTCATCAGGCCATCGTTATAGAGAGTAAATTGACGGTCTTCTGCCATACTAGCCAAGTCGCCCCTGACGTGCTCAATGAAGGTCCTCAGAGCCCCGTCTCTATGTGACGGTCCAGCCACCTTCTTGACAAGAAAGCTCATAGCTTCGGCTGTGAAACGAGCAATGTGTTGAGGGCATCGAGTTCGTCCGAGCATTGGTGCTAATCTGTCGAAAGTAGGTCGCAGGTTGGGAATCAGGAGCTTTGACAGGTACTTGAACAGGAACGCCATGGCCCCAAACGTCCACTCGATGACTTCCACATCTTGGGGCTTGCCCGCAAGGGCTGACAGAAGTTCCAGACTCTGCAAGTAATGCTTTTCGAATCTCACACCGAGATCGTGCGCAAAGGCAGTCAATAAATCCAGTAATGGCTCTAAAGCATCTCTATCGTGCAAGGAAATGTACTGCACAAAATGGCTCATGATTTTGTCCTCAAAGTAGAGGATTTGCGGTAAGCTTTCCGACAAGGGCATGACATCTCTTCTGAAGGATGTGAAGGTCTTTGCGATATTCAATTCCGTCCATTTTTGCAGGGCAGTCTGAAAGTATGAGGTGGTCGTCGCGAGGTCTTCCGAATCAAGGTCGAATCTTCGAACTTTCCGTAGCGGTTGTAATGAATTGAACTTGGATATTTTGGTCGAGAAGGATTCCCATCGATGATTCTTACGGTGAGGCGTCGAATACTGGTTTTTGCGCAGCTTCTCGATGCGCCCGGACGACTTGGGCATTTTGGCTGTGCGCTCCTCTTTTGCTGTCTTCCACGAGGTAGACGACTCAAGAATGAGGCTGATTGTTGGAGCGCGACTCTTCCTGAAGTCAGAGATTCCCCCGCCTATTGCGTATTTTCTCTCTCTCTTGGTTTTTTTAAAAAAAAAATCACGATATCGATAAGCCTCTCGCAGGCCCCACCGGAGCTCCCACTAAGCCAATCAAACTAGCAGCGCAAACCGTTATCGATTTTCCTGCGGGCCCTGAATTCTCCCCACCAGCATCACCAGCCTCTGTCGCCCGCATCACGACTCACAACGCTGCGTCCTCAACGCAGGCCATGAAGATGCCGGCGCTGAAGATGTAAGACGCATCCTCCACAAGGTTTCTCCGTGTAAGTGTCGCTAACGAATTTCTACTCAGCATCGTTCTTGGTAGCGTTCAGGGCCAGCTTGAGGCCGCGTTTAAGAAGCTCGCGGCGCTGCACGCCAAAAACAGCTTCTCTTTAGCCATCTTGACGGGCGACGTATTTTCCCCCGATATCCACGATGACACAGTCTCAGCGATACTCGATGGTGTCTTGGAAGCGCCATTGCCAACCTACTTCACCATCGGCACCCATTCGCTTCCTCCTCGAATAGCGAGCAAAGTTGAAAGTGGCGAGGATGTTTGCCATAATCTTCACTTCCTCGGCAAGCGCAGCATCATCAAGACTTCTGATGGCCTCAGAATCGTCGCCCTTGGTGGAGCACTCGATTCCAATGTCGTGGGCGGGTTCTCCAAGGAACAGCACCTCCCCTTTCACACGGAGGATGACGCGAAGAGTTTGAAAGGCGCCAACAGCGCCGACATCCTACTGACAGCCTTGTGGCCGTCAGACGTGCGAAAAGGGTCCAAGAAGAACCTTGAGCCAAGCCAACTGGCTTCGATCCAGAGCACGCGAGCTATCGCCGAACTATGTACAGCTCTGAAGCCTCGCTATCACCTGACTGCCTCGCCAGGCGCCTTCTTCTATGAACGAGAGCCCTTTGTGCACCCCACTAGCTCAGACACCGAAACACCGTCATTCACGAGATTCATATCCATGGCCCCATTCGGAAACGACGCCAAGGAGAAAGCTATGTACGCTTTCACCCTCAACACAGCGGATGCCACCACACCCCCGGGCGTCACAATCTCGCCCTTCATCTCAGAGAAGAAGCGGCCACGCACCGACGACCAAGGGTACAGTCGTTTCGGAATCGCAGACCACGGGCACGGGCGTCAAAAAAGACGACGTCCTGCATCTCCTCCTCCCGGCCCGGACCGGTGCTATTTCTGCCTCTCCAACCCAAACATCTCCTCCCACATGTGCTGCAGCATCGGCGACGACTCGTACGTCACTACGGCCAAAGGCCCCCTTCCCACGCCCACAACATTCGTCTCTCAAGGCCTCAACTTCCCCGCCCACTTCATCATCATCCCCCTCCCTCACGCCCCCACGATATCCAGCATGGGCTCTGCATCCGACCCAACCAGCGACGGCTCCCGCACCTTCGCCGAAATGAGCCGTTTCCGCGAATCCCTCCAAGCCATGATCTCACACAAGTCCTCTCACGCCCTCGGCGCAATCACCTGGGAGATATCCCGTCAGCGCAACGTCCACGTCATATGGCAAACTATTGCCCTCCCAGCAGACATGATCCGGAACGGCATCGCCGAGGCAGCACTCCGCGTCGAGGCCGAAAACCAAAAATACCCAGCCCTCCAAACCAAGGACCTCACCCTAGAACAGCAGGCCTCCTTCGGCGACTACTTCCGCGTATGGCTTTGGGCCGACAACGGCGAGGATAAGATTAAGGGCAAGAGCCTCGTCATGCCGCTCAGTGCAGATACACGCTTCGACCTGCAGTTTGGTCGCCGAGTCGTGGCGAAACTACTGGGTCTGGAGAAGCGATTCTACTGGCAGGAATGCGAGCAGACGGTCGAGGAGGAAACGCAGGATGTCGACGCCTTCAGAGAAGCTTTTAAGGAGTGGGACTTTACTATGGAGGGTTGAACTTTTGGTCTTTGCCTTTGCGTTCGAATAACGCAAACGATAAAACCGCTTGGGAACCCGTTTTCTCGTCTGATCACAGCGAGGTTTGGGACGGTGGTGCGAGCGCTTTCTTCAAAAAAATTTCATGTCATCCAAAGAGACAGACGAGAAGCAAGTCGAATTTTCTCGAATCAGTCGTGGCTCGATTGGCTCACTAATTGCGGCGCGAATTCATGGAGTTCCGTGAGCATTTGATAGGGAGCATTTGATAGTCTTCTAGATCATTGGGCGTCTGTGGTGCATCAGCCTCCATTAATGCTATGCTTTGTCACAAAGAGCGTTTAATCATGTAATGATGTTATTTTCTTCAGTCTGATATGAGCCGAGCCGAGGAGCGGAAGCTATGGCTTCCGCATCCTGAGCGTGTCAAATATACAACTAGCGGAACCCCTTGCAGATCGGTCCTCGCCAACATCGCCAATCATGGCATGCCTGGCTAATCATACAGCAACATATCAGAGTACAGCTGCGCTGCATCAGGCTTCACCGTCCATTACCGAAACAGAAGGGGCGGAAGGAAACATGCAGCATTTCCTAGCAGTATAAGATGAAAGAAAAAAATGACATTCCGTCGTCTGGTATAATTGCGCCAGGAAGGCGACTTCAATAAGGAAAGGGTATTCAGTTTTGCGTGCACGTTCGCACGAAGGCCGTTTTGAAGGCGTTGTAAGTTCAGTTACGCTGCGTGTCAATCTGTCGTGGCAGGCAACACACAAGTGAGTGTCTTTGCGACGGAAGCAGTCCGTTGACTATGAACACCTGATCCGAGGTTTTGGACAGTGGTTCGTCTTGTTGATGGCACAGGTGGCGTGTGACATGTCTACTCGATCCGCGAATAGCAAAAGCTGCACACAGCTTACGCGGCTTCGGAGCAAAAGTTTCCAACAGTCATCAGGCAGAGGAGGCATATAAATGCCAATGTCTGGTTGAGAAGAGTTGGAAGATGCAGATGTGATTTTTGAGATGAACATGATCGAAATGCGATGCAGGGTTTGATGCAAAATGCGGTATATAGGCGGGGGAGCTTTTTTAGAAGACCAAAAGAGTCCGTCGCAAAGACGTCATGCCGAAGCTGGCATTGCTGTTGGTCAAAGTTTTGGTAACCAACTACACGAAAGTATCGATTTGAAGGACGAGCAAGTGGTATTCTGAGCCACAATGGTAGAGCTCCCAAGGGAAAAAAAAGAGATAACGATTGTTTGTGCATCGGCCCTGACAGCATTAAAGAGTGGAATGTTCCAGAGATGTATGTTCTGCACCAGCGCAGCAGGCGGAGACTTCGGGAGAATGGCCCTAATAAGATGCCATACGACGGGTATGAGACTTGTCTCCCGGGACGGGTGACTGCGCGAGCATCCACAGTGTCGTATTTCTGGAGCTGGGTCGGCTCGGTGCCGTAGGAGACTCATGTAGGCAATGCTCTCGCTGTCCAAAGGCAAATGTTTGAGCTCGTCCGAGGCCCTTCCTAGCCTTGAGACGTCCCATTTCCCGTTCGCAGGTTCTTTGATGCTTTTCATCCGACATTTCGACGTACTCTGGCGGGTAGCATCTGCTGCGGTGTTCAGCAAAAAACCCACTGTAGCCTCCATCCAGAATATAGACATCGGGATACGTCAAGCTTGGATATTGTTCGGCGTTGACGGAGCGATCATAAGATCGAACATGACGAGCCATCAAGGGGGCACGATGGGCTGAGTACTCGCAGTGAAAGATCAACAAAGTGCGTCCTGCGATGGGAGTTTCGAACAGCTGGGTGGCGAGCAGCTCCTTGTCGTTGTGGTTAACCGCTCCCTCAATGTGTCCACCGTCATATTCGTACTCGAATCGACAGTCAATGACCATTTTCTGGTCAAAATCACCGGTGTATTTTCCATCCAGCACGTCCAACAGTGTTTCTTTGGCGATCCGAGGGATTGTGTCAGAGGGATCGTCAGGAAGAAAATGAGGGAGCAGCGGCTTGCCGGCCTCCTCAACGTCCATAGCGGCCGTCAGGGCCGACGTCGAAGAGTCCTCAACCTCCGGGTTCGTCTTCAATATGTCTGCCGGATGCTCGAACATGCTCAAGGAGCGACGAAACTGCTTACGATTCCTCGAAAATGGATTTGACTGCCGTCTGGCATGCCCATTGATTGGTGATCCAAATCGAGCACCAACAGGCCCACTGAGACCAGTGAAGAGAGGACGGCGCGGGACACCCGACCATGGCACATGTGGGCTGTTGGACGAGAGGGGCCTCCGGTCTTGGGGTGGTGAAGTAGATTCGAAACACTCGCCGAGCGAGAGGTTAGAGCTGGGCCGGGCCATGCTAGAGTCTTCACCAAAGCGAAAGGGCGGTAAGGGATTGGGCGTTTCGCTCTGTATCCGTGGCGGAAGAGAACTCGAACTGAGAACCTTCATTCGACTAAGAGATGGTCTACGTGGGGCAGCTATCCTACGACTACAAGACACAGCAAAGACTTGCGTTAGTACAACAAAGGCGACGTCACCAGAGAGAACAGGAGGGGGAACTGACTCGGCCAGGAACGACTTGTTCGACTCAGGCATGGAGGGACGGGCAATGGGAGCCGGCGAATCGAGGACCATGTCCTGGTCGTCGGATTGTATCGACCCTGGTGTTGGCGATCCCACTTCCATCTGAGAAAAGTAGGGAGCCTTGTGAGGTAAAGGCGACAGCTCCATGTAGTCGACCATTTGTGTAGGCGGAGAAGAAGGCAACGGAGGCGTTGTCACGTTTTCTTTTGACTAGTCAGCAAGATGTTTAACAACGTCCTTTGGGGTGCGCCCAAACTCACGACGACCGTCCATTCCGCTCATCATGTTGGCTGTGAACAACGCCCGACGTGGAGTTGGGAATTGGGGGCTATCAAGGGATGTGTTAACACATACACGGGCAAAAGGTGCAAGAGAGACGATCGTGCTTACCTGATCTCGCTGTCCAATCGAAAGTTCTGAGAAAGATCCGCAGCCAAACTAGCAGCGGGAGAGGATCCCCGAACTTCTTTGACCGAAAAGTAATCGACTGTGCTTTTGTGAAGTTGCTCTCGCAAGCTGACCGAGCTTAAGCCACTGGAGGAGCTGGAGTAATTGGCGTGGAGGCGTGGCCGGAAGAGTTGATTACCCCATGCTGCGGCAGGTATTGAGCGATGCATTGCCGCCAACGGGGACGAGGCCTCCATGTCGAAGCAACTGGAGAATACCAGGACTTGAACGAATTAGGATTATGAACGACGACGAGGGCCTCTCGCCGGCTGACAAGCACGGCTTTGAACTCGCCAACACCACAGCAAGCGAATGCTGCAGCACGGCGCGTAGATGATGTGGACGCGGTTTTGGCGATCGCAAGCAATCTCGAGATTGTTGAGCTGCTGTATTGTCCGGCTTCAGAGCTCGTAGTCAAGCTCAATGAAGCTCTGTGGACTCAACAATTCGCTGATCGAGGCCGGGCAGCTGAGTTCGGCTCTGTTGGTGACGAGTTTCGGTTCGTTGACTTCACACCGAGAGCATCTGCAGGCAGACGATGCGAGGCAGGCTGACGTTTCTCGTCCGACGCGGAGATCCTCGGCCAACAATTATGTCGTGATAGACTAAAGGCAGTGGCAGCTGCAGAAGGAACGACAATCGGTCTTCGTTTGCGCGGGCACTCGACCAAATAGTCCTTCCGTTGCTGAGCGAGTGAAAAGTCCAGTACGGGCTTTGATATCTCGCCGGCTGGTGCAGTCTCTCAGCCAGTGCAAACCGAAGGGGGCTCGTGCTAGATGGACAGACTTTCGAGTCCGTCGTTTGTCTGATGCACGCACGGTTAGACGCACAGGCAGCAATGAGGGCTTTGTCTGTTTTTTTTTACTCACACAGAAGCAGCACTCAACCAAGAGCGGCCTATCCTGCAAACAGAGAGAGAAGGCCGGCTGGCTTGACCGTCTCGTTGCCGGGCGAGGGCATGTGGTTGGGACGGGAAGCTACGAGGTGTGGATGGGGAGCAACGCCTTTTGAATCAACCCGCCACGAACCTGGCCCAGCAGCCGCCAGGATGAAGTCGGGCCCAGACGTTGTTAGGGGTTACTGGGGTGGACCGGGGAGTTGGGGGAGGGAGGGAGATGGAGACGTGAGTGACTGGGGGGATGAGAGGATACGCAGAGCGGACCGAGAGGCCAGAAAGGGATGCAGAGGTGCAACGGATCAGTTATCTACGCAGTCAGACTGGTGACAAGATGCAAGGATGGGATGCATTGGAAGCTTCTTTGGCCAATTGAGAGCTAATCGCGATGGCCGAGGACGCCATCGGCATGGCGTAGAGCCGGGACGGGACATGTCGAAGCGTTGGCACCAGGAAACAAGGCCTAAAGGCCATGGCGGGGCACCAGACCGGGTTGAACCAAGTCGGGAGGCATTTGGCGGGTCAATTGTTCAAATTTAGCGGTTGTCGGGGGCATCCAGGTCGGTATGCAGCCCAGCTGAGCCGGCGCGAATAGCGTTGGACTCCCCTGGCAATAGGCCATGATGGCCTTTGATGCAGATTGGTCGTACATACTCGGCTTGGTGGTGCATGCCCTCGAGCCACGGCTAGCAGAGCGCCTAACTGACAGTGATGAAGTAGCGCGATGTGGGCTGGTCCGTCTGGTGTTTCTGCCCCAGGAAAGGCGGTGGGAAACCTTGTTTCGAGGCGGTCCAATTCTCTGCCTCATTTCTATGCATCCCTTATTTCTTCTTGATTTTTTTCTTTTTATGCTCTGATGCACACATTTCGGATCTGCTCAATTGTCTTGCACAATTTTTTCCAATTCCCAGGGACCATTGCGTTGTACAAGATGAAAAAAAAAAAAAAAAGAGAGTCATGGCCGGGCCCCTGCGGGGCGCCAGGCGACGTTTGCGGAGCATTCGTGCCCGCCTGTGCGACAGGGCGATGAGTCGCTATAATTTCAGGCTCGTCAATGGCATCAAGCCCAGATAGTGCACCAGACACAAGATGGACAGAACACGGATATAGCATCAAAAACATGTCATCATTTCATCTCCCTCTCGCGATCCTCAGCACTGAACAAGAAGGGGAACTCCTCTTAGCATCGCCTACCAAGATCGTGACGACTGTTGTCAAAATGAAGATGCTGTCCTACGGCTAGCGTCCCGGTTGCTCAGCCAGGAGTGGAGCGGTCGAAGGGACGGAGATGCTGAAACCAACGAAAGTCTGGTTTTTTCCTCCCTCGTCACATTTGCAAAGTCCTACGAATTCACACTCGGCACTCCACCCGCAGCGCTTGAAACAGGGTCCTGAGAAACGAGCAAACACGGACTCGACCCGAATCGAAACGGTTATTTTCCTCTTTCCTCCTTTGCATGAATCGCGATGGTCCATTGAAATTGAATTTTGTTTCTTCACACGTCCCTGTTCGATATGCCGAAGCGACAGAAAATTCATTTACTCTGAATTCCAGCCACGTGCTTCCGTTCCCAGACCCGCGTCCCATTCAGCGCCGTGTCTACCTTGGCGTGCCAGAGGCCCGCGTGAGCCCTGTCGCTGTGCGTGCGATCCCGATGTAATCCTGGACTCTGTCTATCTGATCCGCGCCTTGATGTCATTATCGACGTGTCTCAAAATTGCGTCAAGACGGCCGCACAGAAGGAGCTCTCAGACGTTGGGGACGGACGCGTCCAGTCATTCAGAGGAGGCGCTCGAGTGGCTTGACCATTGGCTCGCCCGAGTGGTTTTCCATTTATTTTTTTCTCCTTTCAACATTTGTAGAATGTGGCTGACATTCACCCTACCCTTGCCGGTTGAAAGAGAACGTAAGGCAGTGTTCCGTACCGAGTACGCGTTGAAGACAAAATGCTATTCCGTACCGAGTACTCCGTACCTTAGTTTAGCATGAAATACCCTGATTACCATCCCTTGCTTTGCGGCCGCTTTCACAGACATCACTCATCCTTGCCCGCCCTTTGTCTCTCAAGGGTTTTCGCCCATTATGGCAAATGACAGTGCCCCCAAGTCCACTCTCGTGACATGACATGGCGAGACAATTCGGAGCAAGGCATTTCTAATACGGGGAGGAGCTCGTGCCCCCACGCGCCCTTCTTGAGCGCACTACTACTCCAAAAATGCAAGCCGCGAGGGACAAGGATGCAGCACAGATGAACGTTCCTCTACTCGCGAATCGTTCACCGTGCTCATTCCCGGTACCTCTTCTCAGATCAGGACCAGAGCCGACGCCGCGAAAATAATGTAAACAAAAGCACGGCCTCGGCTCGTTGGCAAGGACGGACGTGATCATGCTTATCGTGTGCCACGAGGTGCCATCCATTGTACATAGCAAGGTGGCTTGAGAAACCTTGCCGCTACGTCTCGTGCTGTGCGACGCCAACTGCTCCATTGCGTCGCCGGCGGGAGTCAAAACATCCCTTGGCAGCCGAACAATGCCAAACGAGCTTGCGTTATCTGGAAATTCGATGGAACGGAGTTAGTGTCAGATTCCCCGGCTCTTCTTTCTTTATTTCCCGTCGACAGGATTGCTCAATGAGAAACAGACCTGGCCAAGCGTTTCTTCGCCCGCTTTTCGGGAGACAGAGAGTCATGCGATGACGTTTGGCTGCAAGGTCTTGAGGCACTGCATCGTCGATGGCGACGCCTCGGTCCCGATCCGCTACCGCGGCCTTTGATACGGGATTGCGCGCAACGTCATATGTCCTGTTAGCCCATTGACCTAGTTTGTCTTGGCCGTCGGACCCGTCCTTTGAATGGCTTTGTCGGCGGCACGGTCGGTGTGATCGTCATCACATGGCAAGGATACACGAGCGCTCCCTAATGCCATGTATGGCCGATCGCGAACTGCATCCAACCGGGATCTTAGCCATTGCGTCCGGATCGAATATTTGAAATTCTTCAATGTTGACAATTGGGAATCTCGCATCTTTTCATTATGGCAACTGCAATGCTGGTGCATGGGCTGCCATGCGGCTTTTCTTGCTTCTCGGTCTCTCCGCCCTCCTTTTGTTTACTTTCCCACTTCACTTCAAAATAGACTACGGAGCGCGGCGGCGTGACATGTCCCTCAGCCGACTGCTGCTAACGCCGACCCTGGCCCGAGAGAGGCAAGGGCCTGGCAAAGTCGTAAGAAGCAAGGCCTATTGGTCAATGTGCCCATTCGTTTCGACGAATTAAACAGTTTCGGACGGAGCCCACCTTTCAGCTGGTCTGACAAGCCTCCAATTCACACTCACGTAGCCGCGGACACCCTGTCGATTCTGAACCCCGCCTCTGGATGCTAGTCCTTGATTCGATTGCGCCCGACTTGGCCCTCAGGGGCCATCCTCTGGCTGCGACTGGACGCCTCTTTAGACGAGGTGGCTTGCATTCGGCCAGTATGAGTAGATCCCGAAGTCTCGAACAATGCTCAGCCGAAGCCCGCGGTCTATTCTTGGACTGTCTGATCGACGATGCTTCAGGCGCGTGGAGAAAGTAAACAAACGACACGGAAAGAAAGAAGCGCGTCTTACCCCGCCCAGCGTTACGCGCTTAGCCAATCGCGAAATCACGTGATGATGGCTCTGTTCCAGGTATCGAGGTCCCGCTTCTAGCCTGTCATCCTTTTTGGGGCTGGGATTTGGTGCCCGTCGAGATCTCTTATCATACATTGCCGTACAAAGGTCGGGGTCAAGACAAGAGATGCCGTCTGACTGAGACGGCTTCTGCAGCTTATCGACAAATTCCGCAGTTTCAGTTATGCAAGTTGCCGTGCAGGGTGACAGCCCCAATATGCGTGATAGCGATACGACACTGATACCGTTTATGTAATGCCCATGTTCGTTTCCACGGCACCCAGTGTCCTTTGCATGCGGCTTGCGTATTTCCGATCGTACTTGCCAAGTGAGCCATAATCGGCTATTGCGAGGAACAGCCTGATACAATTGGCCCGATGAAAGGCAATACCCAAACATCGGACTCGTGCAGGGCTTCACGTGCCCGAACGTATGTGAAAGAAAAGGCATTAAGTATTCTTGCGGGAATAGAAGACCCGGATGAAGACATAGTCTGCCGGGTAGGCATTGAAACGGACGTGGAGCTGGGAGCATGTCATAGTGGAGCCACCCAAAGGCGGTTGCGCCAGGCAGAATTAAATTATTTCGGAATCATACGTCTTTGACAAAAGACCATTGCTACGGGAAGCAATTGCATCCGCTAAACCTCGTCATTCGTGTCGCAAAAATGGCAGGGAAGCGGAAGAGGACTGGAAAAGACGGCCAAAACCCCGGCATTTCCGAAACGAAGAGGCGCAAGGAAGAAATAATTTCATTCGATCTTGCCTCAGACCCTAAACCGACCTTCGAGAAGCGGCTCTTCGTCGAGACGCTCACAACGGACGAGCGCAGAAGGGAAGCAGACTTATATGATCGGCTCGGCAGTGAAGATGGAGAGGAAAGGATCGAAGCTGGAGAGACTATCATCTCATGCTTACTCGAAGAAACAGGGGTCTCCGAGGCAGTCCTTCAAAGACATCTGAAGAAGATGATGAGAGGTCTCTCCAGTGGTCGTATAGCTTCTCGGTATGGGTTCAGTCTCGTAGTCACAGAACTATTGATGAAGCTGTTTGGCGATGATGATCTGGCACACAAAAAATATACTGGATTGACATTTGACAAGGTCCTCGGATTTCTTGTTCACGGTACTAAGCCTGAGGGCAATATTTCCGGGCAAGAAGAGCGAGACCATTATCTGGGGCTAGCCTTTGGACTCGAATCCTTCGTCAAGTCCCAGATTCTTCTACGGGACATTTCGAGATGGATGGCGATTCTCGACGTATTGCTGGGCCTGTGCAGGAAGAAGATCTGGCTAAGACCGCAGTGTGGATATGTGCTCGTTCAAGTAATGGAGCAAATGACCGAGGCTGATACCAAGACAACTCTGTCAAAGATAGCCGAGGTCGGCATGGCAAAGACCCCGGAAGGTGTGGCAGCTTGGATCGTATCATTGAACCGCCACCCGAAGCTGCAAGTCCAGCCGTGGGAAAATCCTCTATCCAACAAGTCTCTCCAAGATCTTGCAGCTGTGCTCAAGGAGAGCTTCAAAGAAGTGGGCAAGGATACGAGAGAACAGCAAGACTTTGCCAAACAGGCGTCGTGGTCTGCCCAACTTCATTTCGTTTGGGACATCATTCTTGCTCGCTTTTCGAAACCAACGACCGACAAATTAGAAGATGACTTTGAGCAGTTCTGGAATCGTGTCGTCGATGGTACGTGAATTTGAACACCCCTCTAATGGAAATCGTGTACACATACTAATAGTCATCAAGATGGTCTCTTCTCTAGGCAAGCCACAGACGGTCAAAAGTTTAAAGGGTTCATGGTGTTTCAGAAGATGCTCGAGGGCTTCGCCGAGCGTTCAACCCACTTGCAGCAGCTGTTCAGTCGTAACTTTATGACGTGCTTGTTGAATCAAGCTGCTAAAGAGGACCGATACCTGCACAGAGCAGCAACAAAAGCACTCAAGGCTATCGTAGCCGTCGTATCTGAGCAACAGTCCAGCCTTCCATCGATTCTGTCAAATCTGCTGGGCAAGTACGGGAGCTATGCTTTTGATCAAAGGACAAATAGCAAGACGGTTGATAAGCTCCTCCAAAATACCACCCACACGAATGTAGACGAGGTCCTGGCTGTCATCAGGAAGCCATTGAGGAACCTCAATGAGAAGGAAAACCCGGAAGCTCAACTCACTCTGCGAACTTATGCCGAATACTTGGGGAAAGTGCTCAACGCAACCTCGGTTGAACCGGGCAAGAATTGGGACGCACAAAGCTCAAGCAGCCCGTCTGGACCGGTGCTGCAGGAACTGGCTGCTCTGGCTTACTCTCAACCCAAAGGAATCAGCAGCGAAGTGCACACTGACAAGATCCGAGAAATGTGTCGGTCTCGGCTGGAATCATGCCTTGCGAAACAGGCTCGCTCGAGTCATAACTTCACAGCACTTTGTGAGTCGATTAGCTCCATCGACTTGAGCACGCAGAGCATGTCGACCGAAATTGCAGAAGCCGTCACTGGTGCCTTGAAACGCATGAAGAAGCTCCTTAGGCGCAAATCCACATCAAGGGTAGAGAAAGACGCGGCACAGGCCTTGGCATTACTACATGCTACCTCCATATTTCAGTTGTTCAACGAAGACTCTGATGCCATGGAGGTTTTGAACGACCTGTCTGATTTCTGCGATAGACTGAAGCCAGCAAAAGCCAGCAAAGAAAGCCTAAATCACGACCAGAGCTCCGAATTATTGATTGAGATACTCCTGTCCATGGTTGCCAAGCCGTCATCGTTGACGAGGCAAGTCTCGCAGCAGGTTTTCGAGGCATACACCAGTCAAATCACACCCGAAGGCTTGGATCTGTTGACCGAACCTCTCGCGTCTGGAGAAAGTACACAGGGCCAAGAAGAGCTTTTCAACACCAACGAGGATGAGGTTGACGGCGGCAGCGACAGCTCAGAGGGAGAGGGCAGTGATGTGGAAGACGTGGAAGACGTTTCTGATTTTGAAATGGATTCGGATCTGCAATTCACCGGACTCAAGGGAGACCTGGAAGACGACCAACATGCAGAAGGCGAAGATAAGAACGGACGCAGTCTGGAGTTGACCCGTGATGTCGAATGGCAGGACGCACAAGAGCTGGACGAGAAGCTCGGCGAAATCCTCAACAGCCACCGCCTCGACAAGGACGTCGAAGCAGACTCGTCTTCCGATGAAGGCGAAATGTCCGATTCCGACATGTTCGCCCTCGACGAGAAGCTCGCCGCCGCCATCGCGCCTCACCTCAAGCACAATAAACCTAATGCCAAAAAGGCCAAAAAAGACGCCAAGCAGTCCGTCATCAACTTCAAGCACCGCATTCTCGACCTCATCGAGACGTACATGCGCAACGAGACGCTCAACGCCCTGACTCTCTCGATCCTCATGCCTCTCCTGCGCCTCACGCGAACTACGACAGCCAAGTCTCTGGCTCAGAAAGCCAGCGCCATCATCCTCGACTACCGAAAACGGTTGAAAAAGGCGCGCTCACAGGCTCGCGCCACCACGGCCGGGAACAGCAGTGCTCACGTCGAGCAACAAGCTCCCGGCACTGGACGTGCTCCAGCGCAGTTGCTCTCTCTGCTCGAGGAAATACACTTGGAAGCCGGCAGGGATGATTCTCACGCCTATGCCAGGGCGGCTAGCGCGGCCAGCTTGATTGTTGCCTCGACGGTGCTGGATGGGAATGCTGAGGCCATGGAGCCGATTGTTGGCGTGTACGCCAAAACGCTTACTGCTTGGGGGATGAAGAGGTCCAAGGTGCAGAAGTTGTTTTTTGACGACTGGATCACTTGGACGGGAAGCCATGCTACGTGAACTTAGAGAAATAGAGACGGGTTATTACTCTTTGAGGTGGAATTTGTTCTGGAGCACAATACAATGCTGTCCAGTGAAGGTGTCCTTTGATATACGCAATGAGGTCAAGACTGTGGCGTGCGTTTGATGTGCAACAGCGGAAAGGGCTACATCGTCACAGAGCGTGAGCTGCCACGGACAGTGAGGGTGTAATGGGCATCGAGTCAGAACAGAATTCAAGATCACGCAAGTTCCATTCCTCATTGATACTGCAGCATCTTCTGTGTCTGCCACGCCGAAGGGTACCGAACCTACGCGCGCCACGCCATTCCTGCTCAACGGTCTCGGCGGAGAATGCCCATTGTCTACTCCTCCATTTTTTCCGCTTCCTTCCTCTCTTCCGCTTCCTTCCTCTCGGCAACCCAGTCCTCTGAATCCGTGTCGTCATCTGATACCTTTGCTAATCTCTCGGCCTCGTCGCGCAATTCCTTGGGCACTTCCATATGGCGACCTTTGGTGGGACCATCCACACCACTTATCCAGGTCATCTCCAGCTCAAAGTCCTTGTCCTTGTTGTCCTTCTGCGCCACGTAGATGATGCGTGCAGCCTCCTTGACGGCGTCTTGCAGGGTCATGCTCTCGGACTGCAGGTCCAGCTTCTCCAGCTCGGCCTTGGCGGCTTGACATCCCTTGCCGGTAGCAGCGCCATAGTAGCCCCAGTACAGCCCGCTGGGCTCAATCATGTACAGAAACGGACCGCCATGTTTGCCCGGGATCTTGCCGCCAGCGCCACACTTGGGGCCGGAGCCGACCTCGCCGTCGACAGGAGTTTCTTCTGATGTGTCAACGCCGCCCACGATGGCGGTGATGCCGAAAGGGCGGACGGAGCCGTACATAGTGTACGCCTGGAGGTAGCCGCCCATTCTGGATGCGAGATCGGCTGTCGGGATAGGTGTCTTGAAGTTTTGGCGCCAGCTTTGGGCCTCATCGCGCGCACGGTCGACAAAGTGTCGGCCATCGGGGATCATTCCTGAGGAGACCTGCGAAGGAGGAAGAGGGGGAGAGATTGTGTCAGTGACACGGAGGACGCAAGAGAAGTGAATGTCAGCAGAATATTCGAGGGCAGGACTACATACCACGCCAATGTGGCGGTCGACTGTGGCAATGCGCTTGTTTGCGCCCGTCTTGAGCAGTTTTGATGTCACCACATTTTCGACTGCTAGCACAACTCCGTCCTTGCACCGAATGCCGATGGAAGTGCCACCATTCTCCACGGCCTTGACTGCGTACTCGACCTGGAAGTTCCGGCCATCTGGCGAGAAGATGGAGTTGAGAAGATCGTAGCCCGTTCCTATTGACGTCTGCACGAGGTTGAGTGGTTCTCATTAGCTGCGCTGTGTCTGCCTCAATTCCGCAGCCCGCAAAGGATCGACAGGTCGGGAATCGATTGCGGGGAACTGGAAATGCTCACCATGATGTCGAACACGATTGCGCTATGGGGTCTGTCCGAATGTTCGTGAAGCCGCAGAGACGGGTGTGTTGTATGCACGGCTAAGCTTGTGATGTGCTGCAAAAGGCGAAACCGAGATCCAGCCAGCCCAGCAGGCAACCCGAGCTGCGTACTGCTGCTGCCACCAGAGCGCCGGCGGCTAGCGCGAGCAGCTGTGCCTGCCTGATGTGTCAGCCAGGGTCAAGCCACAGCTCAGCTGGACTCTCCCCGAGGCTGTGTGTGGCTCACGGCCAGGTCCCCCCCTTCGTCCTTGTACCTGCGCCGGCCAGCCGCCTGCCATCCGCATGCGCTCCACACCGGAGCCGGGTCTCGGGGATCGAAATACTGCGGCCGTGAAGGGGCTGATGATGATGTGTTTACCACCCACCACCACCACCACCACCTCCTTTGTTGACTCGGAGAAGAGTTGCGTAACCATGTAGTCCGCTTGACCCGGGGAGTTGCCGAAACGGGAGCACGAAACACAGCTGTTCAAGGCCCTCATTCATGAGCTTCGCTTCACTTCACTTGCCCAACTATGTACCTCTCCGACCAGCGAGGTTGGCGACTGGTTGCTTGAATGGTGCAAGCATCTTCCCCTCTCCGTCAATATATAGGACAGAAAGCATTGCCAACGAAAATTGGGTAGCGCTAGCGGAATGCCGTCCGAGGGCCTTCCTGCATCCTTCCCGGCTTTGAAGCAGCTCATTCGGGCCGTTTCCAAGAGGCACGGTCTCGCTGGGAATGCAAAGAGTCATCCATCCCCATCCCCGCCTTTGAGGAAAGGAAAGGAATAGCCAAGCGCCGCTGCTAAAGATTGTGTGGACTCCTTCCTTCATGTCAGCCCGAATATTCAAGCACGCCTCGATGGGCCCTGCTCGAGCCCTGGCGTCATTTCCTCTTCCTTATGCGGCTTTGTTCCGATGTGTGCATGCGGGAAAAAACCCCAAAAGTTACACCATGTACCACATGCCGAGTCTGCATCGTGTACTCCGTATCGCGCTGCGTCATTTGCCGCCGTGCTGTCTTCTTCCCCCCTCCCCCAAAAAGGTTCAACTTGGTAGCTTAGAGCTCAGTAGTAGTCAGTAGTGTGATTCAGTCGTGGCCGCGTGACAGACTTGACTTGGGGTTCGATGACGGTCTGAGGCAGGAATCGTTGCGTCACCCGCATTCGCACTAATTATATGTGCCGCCGCCCCTCCGGAGCCCGCCCCCCCCGGCTGATAGAAGACATCAAATACATTCCCAACCGACACCGGATAGCTGGCCTAAACTGATCATCATCTCCAGCAAGCCATTGTGAACTCACGTAACTGACCCCCTCGCTACGAGCCTGATAGTCAACCTTTTTGCTCAACAAAAGAAAACTTAAAAAACTTTCTGCACTTCCCAGTTTCTTCTCAGTTTCCCTGGACCCCTCCTCCCCACCTTCACTACTGCTCCTTCCTAAACGCGGTCCACTGCTGCTCTGCGCCTGGCACGGAGTACATACACGGTACATTCGGTACACCCGCCGCTCCTGCTCCTTCCCTGCCCCCGTCTGCACACGAGACAGGGGGTCCGAACCGCGGAAAAGGAGCTGCACAGGGCAGGAATTCTGCTTACTAGTTGCCCTCCCCTCCTTCCCGTCTGCTTTGTAACTGCTTCTCCCTCCCAACCAAACTTCTTCCCTTGATTCTGGTTTGACTCAATTCTCATTTCTTCATTCTCATAGGATAGTTGCAAATATAGTTCTGATTTCTGTCTCACTGCCTCTGTCGCTCGGTGGCCTTCTCGTCAAAGAAAGTTCTTCCTGTCAACCCCATCGTTTCTGTCTTGATACCCAACCGCCGTATCGACCCAACCGGGCATCGTCCGAGAACAGAAGCTGCTCATCGCTGACAACAGATGCGCGAATATCAACCCGTCTGATATTTTTGTGAGGTACAGCGGGTGAATTACGTTCCTGCCGCGTGGTGCGCAAATATCAAGGTCACTGCTTAAATCCTTTCATTTCGTCCGTCTTCATCGCAGCTTGGAGCGCGCGTCTGAGGTGAGTCCAAATGCTTCATTGCCCAGACCGAGTAACATGAAATGCAGCGTATGCTAACAAACATAGTTCTAGATTATGTATCTGATTCAAACCAGCATGCAGGCCACTGCAGAGCAAGGCCAAGATGATCTTTCTGATATGTTCTATCATAACCTGAGCCTCAATCCTGATGCACATCCTCCGACCCATAAGGAGGTCCCGAGACAAGCATCAGTCATTGCCTTGGCTGCTCCTCCGGCGCAACCCGTTTCCTATTCTATTTCACAGCATTACAATCACTCTTCGCACCTTGTTAGAGAGTATGCTCGGTCCAGAGACGAAGCGCCCCAGCCTCAGTCTCAGCGGCCGTCTTCGGAACCCCCTAGGAGAGAACTGATAACGTCAGAGGATATCTTGCGCAAGTATGGTGTAAACCCAACCACCCTATCCCCATTCCAAATGCAGCTCTTCCGCGAGGCTGGAGATGCCCAAAAACTGCGCTTGTTAGAGCTCTGGGACATTTACCCGCCTAATGGACTGGACGATATACCCGTCCTAGCCCTGACAAATGCGTCAATGTTCCAGGACAACAGCATGGACTTTACGCAGTACATGGGACAAGATAATCC
The DNA here is from genome assembly GCA_030783925.1 of Aschersonia sp. MBC 735. Classification (NCBI taxonomy): domain Eukaryota; kingdom Fungi; phylum Ascomycota; class Sordariomycetes; order Hypocreales; family Clavicipitaceae; genus Aschersonia; species Aschersonia sp. MBC 735. The sequence goes on along the minus strand of JARJRV010000091.1, from coordinate 66,030 downwards.
GCAAATGAGCTTGGACGGCACACTTGTGCAAACCAGGGACAGCAGATGGAGGTCACAGCCCACGGCTCCCGAGAGCGAGCCGTATATGGTGTCTGGGTATGAAGAGCTCATGAGGAGAGAGAATGAACGCCAGATTGCCGCTTACCAGTCCATGGCATCAGAGGGAGACGGCTATCGCAAGGCGACTGATCCAGTGTACAAAAGGCCTGACGAGAACGCGCAGCAACAGAGACTAGATATGGCGTCTCAATATGGCGCATTCGAGCAGTCAAGAGGCGGCAATGCAGAGGAAGATGCGATGGACTTATAAGAATGTTTGCAGGAGATTTGGACATATTGAAATTCAACCTTTCCCAACTCCCAGCAGTCAAGAAGATAGAGGTCAGAGCTGTCAGAGCGTCGATAGGTCTTGCTCCGAGAGGAGGCAGGACATGTTGCATGGCTGGGGCGGAATCCAGCCTGAGGCAGGGTCTCCCAGCGCGGGTTGGAGTATGCTTTAGGATGATCACGCTTTGCTGTATCTACTGCCATTATCTGTCCTCGTGTCGAACCTAGGCTGAAATGACGGAAACCCCTCGGCCTGTCACATTTGTCTGCTGCAGCAGGCATGGCGCGACAATCCCGAATAAATCGAGCTTCTGCGTTTGATCGAACGATATGACTGGTCCATGACACGACGGTGTTCAATGCCATAGCTCCATGTTCCGTGCTCGAGGAAAGGACGTTGCTGTCATAACTTGCTGCTTTCCCCCGCCGTGCCGATATCTCCCATCATGGTATCGTCCAGTGAGCCAACAGGCCAAAGCACAAAGGGTCACCTTCAGAGTCATTCACTTGTAAGCGCGTGACGTGCCTACTGTCTCAGTTTTAGAAGGGTATCGATGTTATCCTTGTTCGCTCTAAATCTGCTGTCTTGCTATATGCCAAAGAAGGGGTGTAGGTGGAATAGGGAAAGGAACAATGAGTATACACCGCAACTTATACGATACATGATACATGGTGTTGGCTGTTCAAATGCCCGTCTTTTCCAGTCTCTTGGCCAGAGCATCTACGTCCTGATCCTGCACTTGGGCGACGGGCTCCTCCTGCGCTTCTTCGGCCTCCTTGACGAGTTTGTCGGCACGCTCTTCGACGGTCACGTTTCCCTCTTCGTCGTCGTCGTCTTCATCTTCGTCTTCGTCACTGAGATCTTCGAGATCGCTCAAGCTGTCGACGCCCCATTCATCTTCGTGGATGACGTCGCCTGCTAGTTTTTCCTTGCGCTCGTCGAGGAGTTCTTGCAGCACGAGGATGGATTCGTCGTCCTCTTTGAATTTGTTGCCGTTCAGCTCGATGCGTTTGAGGGCGGGGAGCGCGTCCTTGGCGGCATCGGCGAGGAGCTTGACTTGGGGGGCTGTGATGTTGTTGTACTGCAGACGGAGCGTTTCCAGCTTCTGGTTCTTGCCTCTGGAGAGGGACTCGGCGAGGAGCAGGGTTCCCTTGGCGCTGAGGAGGGAGTCGCCGATGCCGAGTTCGCGGATGGTGGTCCAGCTGGGGACGACGCTGGCGAGAGCCTTGGCACCCATCAGAGTGAAGGTGTTGTCCTGGAGGTCCAACACGTCCAGGGTGGCGGCGTGGTTGAGACCTTCGCTGATGAGGTGAGAGATGCCCTCTTGACGAATGCCGTTCTGCACCATCTTGATGTGTTTGATCTTGTTGTGGAGCTTGTACGTCTTTGCCCAGGCCGTCATGCTGCCATTCTCCAGGCGGTTACGGCCGCAGATGACGGTCTCTAGGTCGGGGACGGGCTGGCCTTGTTGACGGGCGGCTTCCTTCTTGGCGTGCAGCTCCGAGAGGGCATCGGCGACAAGAATACCGGCATGAGGACCGAGACCGTTGTTGTTCAGGTAGAGATGCTGGAGGGGCACGTGGGCAGAGAGGAAGGCCACTAAGGGCGCTTGCGTGTTCAGGCCAAAGGCGTTGTCATTCAAGTTGATGGTGTGGAGGTTCGGCAGGTTCAGAACAGACGTCAGTAGCGAAGACAGTGCTTCAGGGATCTCGGAGAGGAGGCGGCCGGTGAAGATGTCTGCGAAGTTGGCAATCTGTATAACACGGATTTTAGTCTCTGAGGGGCCCCTTTTCTTATTTGATGCATCCTTTCTTCCCTCTAAACTTAAAAGTTTGGTAATGAAAGAAGCCGGCGGCGGGCCGCTGTGTTGTCCAAAAAGAGAAAACTGACCTGAAGATTTTTCTTGGTTGCCAACACGTCCCCTAGAAGCTTGCATGCCTCGACGCCGAGAGTGTTACCCAAGAGTCTAACCTCGTGGACATCATGGCCGCGGAGATTCTTGATGTAAGGCTCGACATCGGCGGCCGTGTCGAGTTTAAGTCCCTTGCCCTCGAGGGTGAAGAGCTTGTCGGAGCTAGCCATTCTACAGAGTGACGAGGACTGAGGGAGGAAAGATGGGCTTATTGACAATGCTCCAGCCAACGAAGTCGAATCGAATTTTAATAACTGTAGAGTGATAGCCCGGGATGCTTCGTTCTGTGGTTACAGCACTTGCCTAAAGCAAATTGCATAGTGGGGGCGGGGCAAGTGCACGAATTAAACCCTTTCAGCTTCAGCTGCCGCCGCCAGCGTCCCGGAGCAATAGTGGATCCAAGGCAAAAAGCTGGTGCCGTGGCCAGGCATCCACCATGCCGGCCTGAAATAGGCTACATAGACTACACGTGACCCGAACCAATCAGCGTCGGCCCATTTCGGAACCCGCTGGATTTTCTTGATGGGTATCATCCATTCTTCTCCTGGTGAGCCTTCTCGACTCTCGGGATCGATTCGATCATCGCCGTCACACCCCGACCCGGCTCCTTCTACCGCCACTATATAGCTTGCCGAACATGCTGGCGAGGTCCTACTTGCGCTCGGCGCGCACTCTCCATAGCCTGCGCAATGGCATCAACACTGTTCCCAAGGTATGATGGCCTCATATTTCCGGCTCGACTCGTCTCTCTTCCTCCGCCTTGGTAGTTGCCGAGGAGATCAGCCACCGCACGCAAAGGCACACGAGAAAGCACTGCGATCCGTCTTCTCTGCTATGCATATTCATACTAGGCGCGTTCATGTTTGTGCTAATGGTTATTTCGTCCAAAGCGCGCTGCCTCGACGAGCTCGGGTGCTGCCGGAGAGGCTCCGGCCGCACGATTGAACTTGGCTGCCATTGCCTCGACCACCGTCGCTGCCGGTTCCATGGCCTGGTACTATCACCTCTATGGACCAGTGGCCTTCGCTGCTAGCCCTTCCGAGGAAGGGTGCGTTACGTCCCGACCAGCCCCCGAGAGCGCGCATTCGTTGCCTGTTGTCTGTTCGAAAGAGCAGCACCTGGCAGCGGCAATGGACTCCGGGTTTTTAGCCTCCAACGATATTCTCCGGCGCAACTAACTCATCTGATGCAGTCTTCACGCGACCGCTTATCCCTGGGTTCATGAACAATGGCTCAAGACTTTTGACCACCAGGCGTAAGTTGTTCTCCAAGCCTTGGGCGGGCAATCCAAATGAGATGAGCACCGCGGATATGGGTTTTCTAACTTGTCATGGCACGCAGTCTCCGTCGCGGCTTCCAGGTCTACCGAGAGGTCTGCTCTTCTTGCCACTCCCTCAGCCGAATTCCTTATCGAACTTTGGTCGGTGCTGTCTTGACCGTCGACGAGGCCAAGGCGCTCGCCGAGGAAAATGAGTACCCTGGCGAGCCGAATGAGCAGGGCGAGATCGAAATGCGGCCCGGAAAGCTCGCCGATTATATCCCCGACCCTTATAAGAACGAGGAGGCTGCGCGGTTTGCAAACAATGGTGCTCTCCCCCCGGATCTGAGTCTGATCGTCAAGGGCCGCCACGGAGGCTGCAATTACATATTCAGCTTGTTGACCGGGTACCCCGATGAGCCTCCAGCTGGAGCACAGGTGGCTCCAGGCATGAACTTCAACCCCTACTTCCCCGGCACTGGCATTGGCATGGCCCGAGTCCTCTACGACGGCCTGGTCGAATACGAGGACGAGACTCCGGCGTCCACGTCGCAGATGGCAAAGGACGTTGTCGAGTTCCTCAACTGGGCTGCCGAGCCCGAAATGGACGACCGCAAGAAGATGGGTCTGAAGGTCTTGGTCGTCACGTCGGCATTGTGGGCCATCAGCGTCTGGGTGAAGAGATACAAGTGGGCATGGCTCAAGTCGAGAAAGCTGGCTTACGACCCTCCCGCGGATAGCAAGGTTCGTCGCTAAGCGGCGTAGCCAAAGTTTGCAAAGTTGTGTATACTACTTTCCCCGCCTGGGGTCCTGCAGAAGAAGCTTTCATGTTGGCGGAAGCGGACTTGGCGGCCGAGGTGATTTTTGACAATCAGCAAGGAAAAAGGATGGTAGAGTGTAAATCATATGAGCCATTGTCAACAGCTGCTTGCTTGTCGAGGTGGAGTTGGACGTGATAAGCGTGCGTGGTTCTTGTGATGGGTCATCTACTGGTGCAGCATCTGGGGAATATGAAGTGATCTGTACCGGTGCTTCTCGATTTCGAGATGGATTAGCTTATTTGCTCAAGTGTGTAAGTACATTAGGCACAGGACTCTCGATGGCAGGCATACGGCCACCAGCGCCCGATATCTGCCGAGCTCTTCACGACCCGTTTGCGTTCAAACAGGCAGCTCACAGCAATGCTTGGCATAGTGGCTCAAGCAGAGCAATGTAGACAGATGGAAAGGAAACGAAGGGAAGCGCAGCATAATCTACTCGGATTATATGTTTTGAACAATATTGCCGTTCTTGTGGTGTTATTCGGCCACGCTGAGAGCACGCGACGATTCGCAAGTCACCAAGCCCGTGCCCTTTACTCACTCAGAGCAGAGTCGGCAGCCCTCTAGCTCCTGCGCGCAATGACTGGGCATTATTGTTCAGTACTTTGATAAAAGTAAGCACGGGACAAGATAGTAATACAGGGCGCCGTGCGCGGCTGCAAGACCTGTTCCCCCGCCGTCAGGCAGCAGTGGAGGGCCCCCCCCCAAAAAAAAGTTGGCACTGACTCCCTCACAAACGACAATCAGCTCCAGGGACCTCACGAACCCGCATTCCTCCACACCCGATCCAACGTGCTCTCGCCCAAAACACAACAAAAAAACACCTCCCCCCCCCTCTCTCCTGGTACATTGACGGCCCAAAGCCCGTCAGCCTTACGACAAGGCCGCACGATGCCCTCCGCCATCACCGACACGAGTCTCGCCTGTCCCAAGAAACGCCGCCGCGACGACCAACCCGACACGGACGTCCGCAAAAAGCGCCCTCGCGCCTCACACATGCCCGAACGCCAAGACCCCCCTCCCAAACCCACCAGCCGGGTCTTCTCGCCCTGCTACATCTGCCATCGCCGGCCGAACACGAAATCGGACCTTGATAGCTTCACGCACTGCGAGGGCTGCGCGCAACGAACCTGCTATATCTGCGTGAGAGAGTGTCGGGGGACCAACGACGGGCCGCAAGACGCGTGTATGCGGGATGAGGGGACGTTGCAGCGCTGGACGGCCGAGGGACATCGTGACGTCGTGTGTAGTCGGTGTTGTGTGGAGATGGGCACGGATGGAGAAGTCGTTTGTCTGGGATGTCTCTGCATGAGTGCGTGAGCATGGGGGGGCGAGCTGAGTGACAGCGGAGAGGCTTTTGAGCAAGTCTGCAGCTTTAATCTGATGGGATGCGTGGTGGGAGACGTTCTGTGGCGAGCAGCGTCTATTTTACGACTTTATGCTGGCTTGGCCCTTTGGGCTTGTCATGTTCTTGGAAAAGGGCCAGCTTGTTTATACGGATTTGGATTGGCATCGGAGGTAGGGAATCGTACATAAGATTACTCATATATATATCCTTATTGATGTGTTGATGCATCGAGCTGTGCTTTGCAAATGCCCAGCATTGTTGCGTGAGCAAGTCTCTCACATCTCATGGCCTGGGCTCGGATCACGCAAACCGAAACGCACCTTTGGCCCACCGCAAGGTACCGAAGTCATGACCAAAGTTGTCTTTGCTATAAGCTGTTGTGAGGCAAAAAAATTTGCCCAAGGAGCGCTTCAAAAGACGCGTCGTATGATACAGAGAGGCACATCACTGTGAAGAGCCCTGAAGGCGCAGTAAATTATGCCCGAGTCCGTCCCGACGTAATCTACAATGATACGGCCAGACCCTTCTAAACCTTTTCCAACACAACTACAATACTCAAACCACCCACTTCAATTATATTGCATATACGTAGCCGTCGAGTTGAATTTGAGGTTGCCCTTGATGACTTTGTCCACAGCACTCAAGAAGTCCTTCTCCGACGCCACCTTTCGCCTCGCCCGGATGGCAAACATGCCGGCCTCGGTGCATACGCTTCGCAGCTCAGCACCCGTGGCATTGGGACAGAGACGGGAGATGAGTTCCCATCTGATGTCACGGTCCACCGACATGCTTTTGGCGTGTATGCGGAGAATGTTTGCTCGCCCTTCCAGATCAGGCAAAGAAAACTCAATCTTGCGGTCAATACGTCCCGGCCGCATCAAAGCTGGGTCGAGAGTAGACGGTCTATTGGTGGCGAACATGACCTTGATGTTTCCTCTAGCGTCAAAGCCATCAAGCTGCGTGATGAGTTCCAGCATGGTTCTCTGGACCTCGTTGTCACCACCAGCACCGTCATCGAATCGAGCGCCACCCACGGCATCAATTTCGTCAAAGAAAATGATGCACGCTTTTTTCGTCCGAGCCATCTCGAAAAGTTCTCGTACCATTCTCGCGCCTTCACCGACATATTTCTGGACGAGCTCACTGCCGATAACCCTGATGAAAGTTGCGTCGGTTCTGTTGGCTACGGCACGGGCACAAAGCGTTTTGCCAGTGCCGGGTGGGCCGTAAAGTAGAGCGCCTTTGGGAGGATCGATGCCAAGATTGACGAAACGCTCAGGGGACAGCAGCGGCATCTCGACAACTTCTCGAAGCTTCTCGACTTGCTCCTTGCAACCTCCTACGTCACCATAAGTCACGTCTGGCTTTTCCTCGACCGTCATCATCGTGACGCTGGCATCGATCTTGGGCGGCAACGGTAGCATGATCTGATATTTGTTCCGATCGACACCGACGCGCATACCCTCTTCGATGTCCGTAGGGCTCACGCGTTCACCCAGTTGCACGACAAATTTGGCGATCTGCTTGACGTTAATGACGTACTTCTTCTTGGATTCGTCGCCTTTCTCATCTTCGATTATTTTCGTGCAGCGTGCCACCTGAAATGGCTGTTCTTCTGACATTCGTTGGCGATCGGCGGCAATGTCCCACAAGTGCGGCGGCGCGAGACCGGTGTCGGACTCCTGCGATTGCTTTAGACCTCAAGAGGGCGGTTTCGCAGGCCTGTAGACGCTCACCTTGACACCGATCTTTTCATCCACGCTCTGTTGCTTCTCTTTGATCTGTTTCTCGAGCTTCTTGATTGCTGCGCCATACGGGGCGGCGCCATAGGTTTTGAGAACTTGGATATCCCTTCACGTGCATGTCAGCCAGCTCTTGCGCAGCATGAACCGAGAGACGTCATATGCGCGTACTCGTCCGTCAAGGGAGTGATCTTCTTTTCTTCGATCTCGTCATCGGCAAACTTCTTCTGGTACTTTTCCCAGTTCTGGCCTGTCGCGGAAGGCTGAATTCGATTAGTCAACAGATGCTCGCGGCGAGCCTGAGATCGAGCCTACCATGGTGGAAAACCGCCGACTGGGCGCGCCAGCACAAGAGAGCTGTTTGTGTGTGATCGATTGGTGTGCACGGCTTGCAGTAGAGAGGTAGTCAAGGGCAGGGCACTTTCGTAGATCGTGAGCGTGCTCTTATGATAGATGAATATGCGAGGACGTGGATGAAGTGATGTCGTAAGCTGGCGCCGTCCGACGTTGCCTAGAGTTCAGGGCGCAGGCTCTACGCTGTAGCTGCTGCTGGCGCCTAACCCATTTGGGCGAGTTGCGGTTCCAGTTTGCTGGGCCGCTCGCCTTGTCCAAGCACCCCTCTCACACCCTTGCGGAGCCTGGAAAATCCGTGGTCCGCGTGGCTGCCAAAATTTCTGGAGACAAACTATTCGTAGAAGGTGGGATCATTCCTTTCTTGCTTTCGGACGTCGGTTGACAGCGCTTCGCGATATTCCGCTTTCTACTACAAACAGCTGCCGTTCATCAAGTGTGTCGCACCAACATCATGTCAGCACTCGCAGCTCCGGCTGCGTCGTCACATAATGCAACTTTCAGGGTACTACATCAGATATCTTTGGACTATATGCCAGAGCTCCCGCTAACGAAGCTTCCCCAGGACAAAGAGAAGCCTTTGGCTGTGCGGTCTGCCAATATTGTCGCCGCCAGAGGTGCGCATAGCTCACCAGATGATCCCCGTGGACGATTGTACTGACAGGTACCCAGCTGTTGCCGATGCCATTCGAACGTCGCTCGGCCCTCGTGGCATGGACAAGATGATTCAAAGCGGCAAGGGAGAGACAATCATTACCAATGATGGGCACACCATGCTCAAGAGTATGTCTGTCATGCATCCGACAGCCAAGATGCTGGTCAACTTGGCCGGCGCACAGGATGCAGAGGCTGGCGACGGCACCACTTCGGTGGTGGTCATCTGTGGTAGCTTACTCGGCGCCGCCGACAGACTTTTGAAAAAGGGCATCCACCCCTCAGTCATCTCAGAAGCTTTCCAACGAGCTTCTGCTGCGGCTGTCGAGGTTCTACACGACATGTCACAACCAATCGCTCTCACAGATACCTCGGCTCTTCTGCAAGCCGCCAATACTTCGCTATCCTCCAAAATTGTTTCGCAGTATTCAAACCTGCTAGGCCCCATGGCCGTCAATTCTGTCTCCAAAGTAATCGACGTCAGAACGGCCGAGAACGTGGATCTTCGAAACATACGAATTGTGAAGAAGGTTGGGGGGACCATCGAGGATAGCGAGCTTGTCCCCGGCCTGGTATTACATCAGCGGGTGTTGAGAAACGCCGGCGGTCCTAATCGAATGGAGAAGGCTCGGATAGGCTTGATACAGTTTCAGCTCAGCCCTCCTAAGCCAGATGTAAGGACATGTGCCAAATTGTCACGAAGGAGCAATCGAAGTACTAATTGTCTCGGTAGATGGAAAATACCGTTCAAGTCAACGATTACCGCCAGATGGACAAGATCGTCAAGGAGGAGAGGCTGTATCTTTTGAATATGGCCAAGAGGATCAAGAAAGCCAAGTGTAACGTCCTTCTCATCCAAAAGTCAATTCTGCGGGACGCTGTGAACGACTTGTCTCTGCATTTCTTGGCGAAACTGGGCATCTTGGCCATCAAGGATATAGAGCGAGATGAAGTCGATTTCATTTGCAAGTCGACTGGCTGCAAGCCCATCGCAGATATTGAAACCTTTACCGAGGACAAGCTGGGCTACGCCGAGCTGGTCGAGGAGTCCGAGTCAATGGGCGCGAGGATGGTCAAGGTCACTGGTACCAAGGCTACCGGCAAAACAGTGTCCATCGTCGTCAGGGGAGCCAACTCCCTCATCTTGGAGGAAGCTGAGAGGAGCTTGCACGATGCGCTGTGTGTGATGCGATGCTTAGTGAAGAAGAAGGCGCTGATTGCTGGAGGCGGCGCTCCTGAAATTGAAATTGCGGCTCAGCTATCGAAACAGTCTCGCAGCTTGGCAGGTACAGAAGCCATCTGCTGGAAAGCCTTCGCCGATGCCATGGAGGTTGTGCCCACGACGCTTGCCGAAAATGCCGGCCTGAATAGCATCAAGGTGGTCACAGAGCTGCGCCACCGGCACGAGCTGGGAGACAAAAACGCGGGCGTGAGCATCAAGTCTGGCGGCGTCAACACCAACATTTCCAAGGAAAATGTTATGCAGCCGCTGCTTGTCAGTACGAGTGCCATCGAGCTGGCCGCCGAGACGGTGAAGACAATTCTGAGAATAGACGACATTGTTCTGTCGCGGTAAAGCACGACAAAAGAGTCATTGCCTCCAGCAGATATGAGTAATGGATGATATCTCGAGCCGTATAGAGAGGACTGGAACGTGGGAATAACTAGAGACACTCAAAATTACAGACACCCTCTGCCGAGCTGATGTATGATATTTTATGCCAAAATGAAGAATATACCAAAAGGGTTACCAGAGCATTCAAGACTTTCCAGCATATAATTTGTGAAAAACTGATTGCTCTGGACATTTGTGGTTGCTGAGAGGGCTGATATGGCAGGAGCGAATGGATGTGCCTTCTCACAAGCTGGGCCAGGCAGGATCTTTAAAGTGATAGACCTTGAACACGCGGCATTGCCATTCCTAACTCGATTCATTCACGTCTGTTTTTTTCGTTCCCGCTGAAGAGCCCATTGAGACTCTGCCAATCGTCCCGACGTGTCGTCAAGGCCAACCAACCGCATGGCTCGACGAAACACCCGAGCCCGTTCCACGCGCCAATCCGACCCAAGCATCGTAGCCATGCGGGCCCCCCAACGCATCTTCGAAGTAGGAACCCTACCCAAGCCGTATCCACTGATGCCCAGTCTCGTTGCAGCGACTGACGTTCTCACAGCTCAAAAGGGAACGCGACGAACGAACAAGGGATATCATCAAGCAAGCCGAGGACGAGCTCGCATCGGTGCAAGACAAAGCCACGGCGTACAAGACCCAATGCAGCCAACAAAGGTAAAAGGTCCATCGTCACGCAGTACGCGTCGGTGCTGAGATTCCGTCACAGCGCACGGGAAAGCGAGGGACGGCTGCGGCGCGTCATGGAGCTTGCGGAGAAGAGACGACAGCTCGAGGCACAGATGCTGGATGTCGTCATGGACTTGCATGCCCGGATGCAGGAAGTCGAGGACATGATGCTGGTTGGGTTCGAGGGCCGGCAGAAGGAGGCTGAGCGGGCGTTGGAGGCATTGGTCCATGAGCCATGCGAGGAGGCGTGATGTGATCCGTAGTGATTGTGTGAAGGCAAGCCTCGAGTCACAGCGATGATGCCGTATCGTTCAAGAAGGGGAGGGGGGTATCTTCTCATGGGGCAATGTTCCCAAACGCCGTCTAATGCACAAGAGTAATATACACGCCCATACAGCCAGAACCAAGAAGGATGTACATCGCCGTGCGTCTCACACCTTGTACCCGAATCCAGCCATGCAGGTCCTATACCGTTCCATCAAGTTCTTACAATCAGCCGCCGGATCGTCCGCCTTCGAGAACAGCATACACTCGTCGCGCAGGGACTTTTCCTCCTTGCACACGCAACACGGCTACAACGCGTCAGTCTCGCTCGCTCCTTATCGAAAAAAATACCACGCGCACCTTGGGTTTCGTTGCGTCGCATGCGGCAGGGGAGGTCTGCGGGCTTGACGCTGCCACGGAGTCAGTCACAGTCACGAAGCACCGGTACAAGATTGACGTACGGAAAGTTGCGGGTTTGGCGTCCATCGTGGCGTGGCGTTGTGCACAAGAAGAAAAAGCCAAGGTTCAAGGAGCTGGTTGTTGCGGATTTGGATGCATTTCTAAGCTGTGGTGGGTCCGATGACGGCCGCGTTATTTCCGGGCCGGATGCTCACTGCAAATCGATGTTGTTGCTGCTACACATGGCGGGCCTATTTTCCCCCTCATGACACATGTAAGAATAAGTTCAACTTGAGTTATTGCGGTGGCAACGAGTTGGTTCCTCGTAAAGCTATTGAATATCTTGCGTAGATCATCGACTGATCAACTTCGTCAATACGAACATCTCCCAGTCAGGAGCATCATGCTCCAGATGGAGTCAAGCGTCAACGCGGGGTCCTGGTCATACGAAGTCTGTGACGCAGTTGTTTGCTCGTTGCCCTTTGGTCATATGACCGCAACAGCAGTGAATTGACGCAAACTTCATCCGACAGATGTGTTTCATGTCAAAATCAAACCGAACAGCAGTACAACAACTCTTGTTCACTGAATCTTGTCCCCAAACAGACAAGCTTCTAACTCAAGACGTTTCTCTCTATGTTGATGAACGGCAATCCAGCAACAACTCAAAAGTTGCATCAGTCAATTCTCAGCGGGGTTGTGGCTTCTAGCAGTTCAGCAATCCCCCTGCCTACCGAACTCAACAAAGCCACTTCGGCCTCCTCCTCCTCGATGGCCTCACTTGCTGCGCAACCCAAGCTGACAAGTTCACCAAGGCCGAACGCCCAACCAACTACAGGAACGAGACCGATTGCAACAGCGGCCGGCAGGATTTCTAAGACCGTTTTATGCACATGCATGAATTCCTTCAAGGCAGCCCACGTTCCGTCGTCGTGGGGTGCTGGGACCTCGCCCTTGAGCTTGGCTTTCCTCGACTCCTCAGCTGTAATGGGACGAGTGGAGGAATTCGCAGACATGGGAAACTTGCCTGTCCAGCCCACGGCCTGTCCGTGCTCGTCCATGAACTGAGTGAGGTGGTTTACCATTTGGCTCATATCTTGCGGCACATCGGTGGTTGTAAGTAAATCATCGTAAGTGTGGCTATAGTCTTTATTGGGAGTGAAGATTGTCCGATTTTGTTGAAGTGCCCAGGTGAGATCCTTCTTGAATCTGCGCCGCTGATGAGGCAAGATGTCAGTTGCGACGTAGTTTTCGTCAACCTGCAAGTGGCCTAAGACCTGATCCCACTTGATTATGCCCACAGCAATGGCATTCCTTCCGTAATTGATTATGTTGGGTGTGCCATGAACAGCATAGACTACGCCAGAGAAGTTTTTGGTCCCGTGGGCAGCTAGGCTAGCTGCGTGTTTTGCTGCATCCCCAAACGTCATGTACGCAGGCAGCAGATAGTTGCCCCAGTCGGCTTCGGACTCTTTGTCCAAGGCGCCCGCCTCCGGTCCATCCTGCGCTCCGTCAAGTTGATTGAGCAGACTAGGTGCGACTGTCGCGTTGGGGAAGAAGCCGCCCTGTCTCTTTGCCTCGTCGGGCCAGAGGTAGGTACCGAAGAACACTACCTCTGCGGCTTGCGCGAATTTCCGCCTTTCCACTGATGCTTCTTGTTGGAGCTTCTTCTTGGCCCATTCCTTATATAGCATGGCTCTGAGTTCTGAGTAGAGCTTGGTGCATGCCTCCAGCTTGGCCTCTGTAATGTTTGTGAGAGAATCATCCGTCAGCACTACTCGCTCTCTCTTCCTTCGCTCCTCTCTGCTCGCCTCCTCCTTGATCAATGGTCTCTCGCGGATCACAAAGGTCAGACGCACCTTGCTTAGGGTCCGTGCTTTTAGCTCGCGACAAGAAACGTCGGAACTTTGACTTGGATGGCCCATTGGGCCACGTTGAGCAACCTTCTCTGTGGATATTGTTGAACCATGAGTGAATCCACTCGTGGGCGTGTGGGAGTAGAGCTTCGAGGCCTTCTGCGCCCATGTTGACGTAGCGTTGCAGGCGTGCGATGACTTGTTGTACATGATAGTCAGCGGCGCCCAGGACAGATATCACGTTCTTGGCACCGGTCTTCTTCACTTACGCTCCCGATCCAGATGTTTCATTTGTTGATGAGTTCGCAGTCGCGGATTGCGCGGTGGATTCGACGGTCCAGGTATGTTAGGATTTTGAGTAGTATTATACCCTTGAAAAATGGGCGGGAAATCGGCAGTGAGGCCAGATAGACGCGATTCTGTCCGGCGAAGATACCACTTCTTCCCTGCGGATGCCATGCTCGTCAGGCGAGATTTCTTCGGCCGGCTAGGTCCGCTGTCAATTGTTTCCGGACTTGACGGCCTGGCATCGGATGACTGCGTGTCAGATGCTTCGGCATTGGATGACTGAGCGTCGGTCGGCGCATACTTGGATGATTGTGCCTTGGACGAGCCGGCTTGAGGAGAGTGAGCGTCGGATGGTCCAGTGCCAGACGATGCAGATGCAGTGCCGGACGAGGGTCCAACTCCGGATGACTGAGGATCAGACGGCCCAGCGACGGATGATGCAGAATTCGAAGACTCAGCGCCGGACGATCTAGCACCCGTCATTGCGGCGCGAAGGTTGGCAATTGAAAAGGGGCCTTCGTCGTCCGGGTCCGAAGTACTCAGGCCTCTAAGGTAGTCAGGGAATTCTTCATCCTCGCTGTTAAGCAGCGTGACTTGCCGGTGTCCCGGCGCCGGATCGTTCTCAAACTCGTCCCTCCTGTATTCAGGATTGTTGTACCATCCGCTACCGTGGCCACCGGGGATATTTCGTCTATATCTTCTCACCTGACCCCAACGAACTCCGCCCAGCGCGATGCATTCAGTTTCAGGCCAGCCATCGTCTATCATGTTTCCTGTGACCCGTATCTCGAAGATCCAGGATGGGTCGCTATCGTCATTGATTGTGACAGCTGTTTCAATGTTCATGACAACTGAGACATACGCAGTCCTATAGACGTGTTGCAAGGGGGTGAAACGACCGTTGGGGCCCGCGATGAAATGGTGCCGCATGCTGAAGGCAGCGTCGTCAAGCTCCCAGCCGTTACCAAGAGGCCGGATGCCTCCCGCGCTTCTCACCTCAAGTGGACTTCTAAACTCGGATCGGTAGACATATCTTGCTGGCTCCTCCGAAGGCGACTTCTCCTCCAAGGGGTCATTTCGTCGGCCTGACTGGTGGTGATGCAGGCTATCCGCGTAGCCTGCATTGGTCACAGGAATGAGCCAGAATGGAGCAACTGATACAAGAAAAGCAGCCCAACGCATCCTCGCGATAAGTCGACACGTCGATCCTCGTCTGCATTCTGCAAGGTTTTGACGCGCGATATTCAGCTATATATGCATCAAATACGGCTGATGAACGACGCAAAAGATTCTTACAAAGTACGAGCTCATTCTCCGCCGGACCCTGCGTCTCATATATCGAGCAAAATAAACAAGGACCCATCTACAGAGAGCGGTCTACGCAACAGCTTTGGCTTATAGTCCGGGACGTGAAGCTCCAGAAGATGTTAATTGTCAGACGGAACCATCACCGAAAGACGATGCGCTCACGTAACGACTCTAGGACTAATGGTTCGATATATGAGCATGAGTCGAGCCCGGGGGGCGGATGCGAGCTTACCGTCCCAGCCTGATTCGTTTCTTGTTCTTCTTCCGTTTCTTCTAATACATCCTCGCATCTGCCGTTAGATCTTGCAACAGTGATTTTGAGAAGGCGTGCATCACGGCAGCGACATGCGCGTCCACATTCTGTGTCGTCACATATTGCAGTCAGACACAATTCGCTGAGAAGACGGCGTCAGAAGTGGGCAACTTGCATCAGGGTATGACCTTGATTTCGCCGATTCGACATCTCTGATGCCCTCAGTGAAAGTCGGAGGTATCGATCCCGTGTGATATGTAGTAGTATCTCGATCTGTGTCCAAGGGAATACGGATTGTTTGGGGCCGTGAGAATCATGGTCCCCGATCATTTCCCGCCGTCGCCAAGAGATGCTGCTTCTCAAACAAAATTTCCGCGAGTCAATTGCGCGCCCGGCGCAAGTTCCCAAGTTGGACAAATGAGATGAGGCCTTTATATGAACAGGCTGTGGACATTGTTGCTCCCGGCGTACTGTCCTTTCCGAGGTATGACACACCCGATGAATGACTACCTGAAAGTGGCAATAACCGCGTTTCGGAGGATCTACCTCAGCAGCTCTAGGCCGCTATTTGGCGGCATGCGAGTGGCTGTGCAATGATTTGCTCACTGGATTGATACCTGCAGTGACTAGGGCTGTCACTGAGTTGTCAGTCATGGCGAGGCTTCGCTCGGCCGGTTTCTCTTGATGATTTCATCTGGTCTTTGACCGGCCCCTCATAACCTTGAGATGATGTCTGTAATAAGATTTGCCTCATGTCTCATCCCCAGAGCCGTCTTTGGTCCCGATGTTTGCCGAATATCTTTACTCATTGATAGACAGGAAGTCATTGACTACCTAGGTACTTGACCGCAAAAAGAACGACTTTCGATTGGGAGCTGTTAATCACCGCGCTGCGACCCAACATGCTAATGTGTTATAGCGCATTGCGGGTATTATTATCGTTCAGTGCAAGGATGGAAGCTCAATACTTATAGCGGTCCGATATTACCAGCAGCAATTGTCGGTCAGCTTGCATTTTCGCCACGTCTCCATGGCAAACTCGTCGCTTTTGTGGTGAATGCAATCGGCGCTTTCAGTAGGCTTTGTGACGTCTTGTTGGTCGTACCTCCACCAAGCATCAATCAGCATTGGTGCAGCAGGAGCGACTTCCTCTAGCTGGAGGCCAACACTGTCGCGTAGATCGGGATTGGTGGCGAGGCATCGATACGAAGCCGTGTGGCGCGCGCGATGAGGGGGTCAAATCCTCGTCAAGGGGACAACTTCCCGTGGCGAGGCGTACGAACCGACGACGATGCTGTTCGTGTAGGCCCGAGACAGTGGCAATCTCGGCATACGATGCGCTGTCCTCCAGCCGGCCAGTTCATAGCCATGGATGACTCTCAGGGCGAGGGCGTCAGTCCACAGATGAGCGATGTCAGCAAGACCTGTCTCAGATCACAATAATCATCGGCGGTACGCGCACATTGTGCGCAACGTCGAAGGGCCTTATATCGGCACCGCGCATCAGCAACTTCAGATCATTGGCTGCATGAGCAAGTGCCCGGCTTTCGTCCTGCAGCTCATCTGAGGTCGAGCGTGTCTTGGTCGAAGGAGGGATAGGCAATGTTCAGGGCCTCAGTGGGTGATGCATGTCGTGAGACCAAAGACGAACACTCGGCTCCGATTTCCGAACAATCTCAGATGCGACGGAGTGCGACTTCCTTTGTCCAAAGTGGCGTCTGTGAGGGGTATTTTCTCCTGAATCGAAGTGGCCCGTAAAACCTCATCGTAGGCTACCTTCGTGTCCAGCATCTTGACACAGAAAGAGAGACACCTAGTATATATGAGAATGACATCAATCGACCCATCAACTTGTCAGTCTGCCGTTGTTCACCACTTGACGACGCTTCGAGGTACTTGTAATGTGATGATGCAGTGACGGATTGATGCAGAAAGATTGCGGTGGTGTGTCGATAAGTACGGTAGCTGCTGATCTCGGGTATTCACTCGTATTTGTCTGCCTTCTCCTCTCAGGGCAAACCGATCCGGTCCGTCATCGCTCCTTCTCGATTCACTCTGTGCTTGAAGCACCTAGTCGAGGAAAGAAGCAACGGATGTACCTTCCCAGCTGCGCTCTTCAATGGGACGCTTCGAGTGCTGCACCGCCACAATTGAGCCGTGAATGATAATCTTGAAATCCCTACGCACACTGCATTATTCAAGGCGGCCCATTCTGTGCTGCAAATGATCAATCCCAAGATGTCGGTACATCTCGAGCGTCCTACAATATGTTGGGGTTCGAAGTAGGAGTATACTAGCAGGACAGGATCAAGATGACTCTGGAGATTGCAGACCAGATCTCACGCCTAAGTTTTGCAGCCATGTTAAAGATCCCTCATCTTCATTCCAGCGTCATCATTGCCAACTTCGGTGCGCTCGTATACGCCAAGAGCCGCTCATGCTTGAGACGGTGCAGCAGCATGCAAGCCGAGGGGCACGACAAAGCCAGGCAGGCTCCATGAAGCTTGTACATTGTGCATGTCATTAGATGGAGAAATTGGATCTCCGGGGCGCAAATAGCATTGCTCGCTGCTCTCATCTCTCGCCTGCCGATAGGCTCAGTTGAGAAGGACAGTGGCCGGACGGCATTGGCCGGCGACCATTATACAAGGGGAGGTCACGGATGAGGGAATGCCTAACGTGACGATAGTTCAAGATCAGGAAGGTTGGAATGAAGTCAGCAAGATTAACGGACGAGGTTTAAATTCGGAGATATCTCGAATCATATCACACGAGGGGCTTTCCGGGCTTTAACAGGATGAAGCAAGTCGACCTCAACGACACAGAGAGACGACGAAATGATTGACATTGAAGTGAGAGATAATGACGCAGGAATAACAATACGTGCTGAATTTCAAGAGATGCAGAGACCACACAAGAGAACCACTTGCATGAGAATCAAACTTCGAATCGTTGTCGTCAAATACACAACCAAGCGTAACCATGTAACGAATCTCCTCCAGACCTCGAATGGTAATACTAAGTATCGATCGGAGTCAAATCACGCCTGGCAGATTTGAGATGGTGTCTGCTCACGCTGTAGTCAGCACCCATGTGTAGTTCCAAGCCCGTCCACGTGAGCGGTCCCAAAACTCCGAAGCCAGGGGCAGCTCTCTTCCTCTACAATCTTCAATAACCTTCCTCCCACTACTGCTAGTACAACATGCCTCTCAAAGATCGCCTCGACGCAGCCCTCGAGCCCCTGCAGCTGCTATGGCCCTCTGCACGGCGTACGTTCCCTTTTCCCCTCCTCACTTTCACTCCCATCTCACTAACCCAACGATAACGCCAGTCCATCTTGCTGCTCTGAGAAATTCGCCCTCAGAATACCGCCAAAGAGCTCTCGCACGGCTTCTCGCTGAAACATGTCCGTCCTCCCGCCCCAGAAGCAGTCAACCCTGGCTAACAGATAAGCCCCCGGTTTCATCGCCTACGAGGACACCACTGCGGTCCCGTCGCTCGTAGCATCGGCCGCCGGCGCCGTCCTCGAAGTTGGCCCCGGGCCCGGTAACCAGATTCACCGCTTTCACTCACCAGCCATCACGACGCTGTACGCCGTGGAGCCCAATCGCCACTTCCGCGCTGCGCTGGAGCTGAGAGCTCAGCAGTCCGCACTGCGGGATAGGTACCGCCTCTTGGGGTGCCGCATGGAGGATGTCCTCGCGGAGGGTATTGGAAAAGCCAGCATGGACTGCGTGCTTAGCATTCAGGTGCTTTGCTCGGTAAGGGACCCCAAGACCGCGATGAGGGGGTTGTACGCGCTGCTGAAGCCCGGTGGGAGGTCCATCTTCTGGGAGCACGGGAGAAGTGGCGATGCCGCAACTGCATTCGTACAGGGTATGTGTATTGCTTCGCTTGTTGCGTTTCCTCAAACATAGTCTTACTTGCTCCTGACCTCCCTGTTATTGCTTATCATATTCACTGCTCTGGACGCTCCTCATTCAGCGATTCGTCATCATTTCACGGCTAATGCTCACTTACTACGTCTAGCCTGCTGGAGTATCCCGTGGAGTACACTCATCGGCGGCTGCTGTCTCCATAACGACGTCAAGTCTATCGTCTTGGCTGCAGGGGACTGGGAGAACCCTGAGGCTATCGAGCAGGAAGATCATCCATACAATCTCTTCTTAAGAACCTGGGGTGTGCTTGTCAAAAAGTCTTGACCCAGGAGGCATTTATCGCCGGAACAGGACCATCATCATGATGACTCAAGGCTCAGTCATCTTACGGCACAATGCTTAGCAGGAGAGATGGTATCGCATGGCATAGATTCGTAGATGTTCAAAGTCAAACATTCTTTCGACTAATGCCTCTCTTTTTGTATTGGGGCTCATTGTCTGTCTTTCGCACTTGAATGTATGCTAGAGGGTATCTGCTAAATGAAAGAAGTTTTGAAACAGTATGCGAGGTCGCTTCGCTTCGTACATCATTAAGATGCCTGGGATCATGCTGACTGGCAGGAGGCCCTCGGCGCCTTCTTCTACCCCAATGCAAGAGAAATGCTAACACCATCATGCTCGCGTGAAGCTCGTTACCAAATCGAGGTCGGAGAGAAGCCCGAAAGAGGAAGAAAAGGGGCTGAGCAACGCATCGCCGCTTTGGTCACTCTGCGACTTCAAGTAGCACGAATGAGAGGCTACCAAAGGGGGAAAAAATGACAACAAAAACTAGCCCATGTGAGCGGGTAGCATGCCACGGCAGCCGCATAATGATTCGACAACATGCTTGATCAAACCCCGAGGAATACAAAAATTCCCTATATGACGCCGAATCATTCAAAATTAACTCCGTTGATGTCGACACGCCACACCGCGATCGAAGCCGGTTTCCCAGCCTCATCATGATGATCATCAGTCAGCCAGGTCGCTCGTGATTTCCTCCCGGACTTGCTGGCACCACTTGAGAATGGCATTCTCGAAGTCTCGCCATACCTCTGGCCCAACGTCATAGACCACCCCGAGGACGTCGACCTTGAGCAGAACTTCAAAGCGAAGCTCGGCCGCCTTGACCCAGTATCGGAGATTTTCAGCACATCGGTATGGCTTTTGCGTGTCGCTGTGAAAGGTAGGGATGGCGCCAAACCCTCTCTTGGACTTCTTCACAGCTGCATTGTGCAATTTGACCAATCTCAGGCCGTTCTGCAGGCTCCGGAGAAACGGCGTCGGGCATTCGGCCGCTTTTGAGATGGGCGTCCAGTCAGGAAGAGGCTCTGCTTCTGTGTCCATAGACATAAGGAACGCTCGTTCTCGCTCATGCTCTCGGCCGCTCCAGTCGCCCCTCAGCCAGATCCAGCTTTTGCGCTCAGCCTGCTCCGCGGCCTCGATCTCCTGCTCCCGACTCAATATGCCGAAGACGCTTTCTGTCCACGCTGCTATGATCCTGATCTCCTCGTCCCTCAGGCCGCCTTTGAAATTTCTTGTGGCCATTTGTTTCAAAACCTCCATCACGGCCAGGAGATCCGCTCGGATCTGCCTCTCGGACTTGATCAGATCCAAGCGATCCGGCATATCATGGGCTGTGTAGTACATCTTGGCTGCTCGAATGGCCAACGTGACCACATCGAGTATGTGCATACCCTGCAACTCAAACCAGCCTTGTGTGTTTTCCTCTGGCATATTGAGGGACTGTGCATGGGCATCGAGTGGTCCTTGAAAAGAGCCAGCCCTACGAGCTCGTGCCTCGTCCAAGGCCTTCTCCACGTCCAGTAGCGACCCTTCGAGCTCCGCCTTCAATTCTGCTATTGTTGGAGGCTTGGGAACGGGCTTCTCCTTTTGATGGTACGTGCTGACAGTTGGTGGAAGCATGCCCGGATCGGACTCGGCGAAACTCTCCTCCAAGTCATCATCATCTGTACCTTCGGCCGGGGACTCGACCGAAATAGTGAACTCTGGCCCATTGCCGTTCAGGTCGGTAGGGCTACTCTCGGAGCGGTCATAGGGCAAGTCTACATCAGAACCGACAACATTGGTCGCGGTGCTGGTGCCGTCGAGAAGCGCTAAATCCAATGGGACCAATCGCTTTGGGCGCTTGCGAGCGAAGTGACCACCTTTGCCGTCTAAAAGCCCAGTTCTTGCAAAATAGTATTGTAGATGAGCAATGCTGCCCAGGTTCATGACGCTCTCTCGTGACCTGGCACTCGCTGCGAAGATTGTTGCTTGTGGCCGCACATACCCTCTTCGCCGGGCCTTGTTCTCGATACTTGATGTAGAGTGTCTTGATGTGTTGGAACCGTCTGACCGTCTGGATGAACGATATGACCCAGAAGATTGGCGAGAAAAGAGATCGCTCCCAAGTGAATCTCTTGAGCTCACATCGGTTCCCGAGCCATGAGAATTGAATGAGGCTGCAGACACGCATCTTGACAAATCTGTACGGGGTCCGATGGCGAGGCCGGGCGATGCTTCAGGAGATGCGGGATTGTGCATCGGATGCTGGTTGACCGTCGCCATGTTCAAAGCACTGGACGCCTCGGCACCGTGGCGAGAAGGATAACACAAGCTGTCGGACCGCGACTTTGGCAACAGAGGAGCCCGGGATGGACTTTGACAGCCGGCACTGTTCTCGTTGTCGTCGATGTCGGTCTCGTGGTCAGGTGGCGGGTGAAGGTGGCGTTGACCTAGTGCATGAACGTTCTGAAACTCAGACGACCCGACCGAGCGACGTAGGGAGCTCCAGGCGACGGTTGTAACAGGTGCTCGGATCGCAGCTCGAGCCGCTGGATGGCAAGTGCTCTGTGGTCTCGTCCGTCGTCGAGAAAGCAAACAATGTGTGGACAGCGCAATGTATGGCTGGGAAACCAGGGCGGCGGAAACCCCCAGGAAGGCCAGAGTGAGGTGTTGGAGGCCAGGGGTCGGTCGCCAAGGACCGAACTGGCTGCAGCCCGGTCGGCGGGCAGTATAACGGCAACTATAGGGGCAGCGACAGCGATCGCCCAATGATCCAAAGTGAAGGGGATCGTCGACGTTTTTCGACTGGCGATGATGAGCCGTGCAGACGCGAGACTCAGCGGCAGGGCTGCAGAATGCGAAGCGAAGCAAAGGACGTAGAAACCGAGGCCTGGTAGTTCTTGGGAGAGGAGGGGTCCAGAGGTTTCGGTCGGTCACTGCGAGTATAATAAGTACTCCTTATGCAGTTGAGTATGAGCACAAGCGGAGGGATCTGCTGCGAGACAGGCCAGCCCAGGATCTTGGAACACGGAGCGTCGTGTTCTCGTAGGGACGCAGCACACGGCAGATTATGCTTCTGCTCGCAATGTCGTCGAGAGAGTGTGTCTTGACTCGGTGTTACTGAGAAGAGCCAAACAGGTGCGAACCGCTCTTCACATGCCACCTCCTAAAAGTAATCAAACTGGTCAATGCCGGCTCGTCGTAGGGTTGCTTCGCTCCGTCGACGTCGGGCCAATCAAGGGCGGGCAAAGCGCAGGGCGGATGCCTCTTGGGGCAGGTGCAAGTGGATGATGGAAATAAGCACTTGAAACGGTATTGCGCAGTACTTGGCCGTTTGGGGTGTGGTCGACGCGTCGGAAAGGAAAGGACTCGTCCTTCCTGAGGACTCGGCAGCGTCAAATCTTTCGTGGCCTTTGTGGGCGTCGTGAATGACAAGCCTTTTACTGTTTACATCCAGACTGATCAGAGCAAAGATCAAGGCAGGCCGGCCAGAGCATGGAGTGAATGTTGTCTGGTATGGATGCTATTCTATTGAGTCGTTGAAGGCAGGCGCGTTCCACTTATACACACACTCGGATCGTGCTTGCCCTCCTCCCTCCAGTGTTTACTATTTACCATTTAGCCAGTGATCTCGGGGGCCGGTCCATCACCACCAAAAGTCGGTCGTCCTGCCCCCAGTCCTTGCGGGTTCAAATGTCATCAAATGTGAGCATATTACTTTCATGTGCTACTCGCAATACCCCATCGTCCACACGCATTTCCCTATGCTCGCAAAAATGCCAAACACGAACCACAAACCGCAAACACAATTGGCCGGGGTTCAGGGGTGTAGGAGGGGCCTGGATTCGAGACCCAACGCTGGCTTTCTCACCATGCAGCCCTAACCTCGGGGAGAGTGAAGGGAACTCGCTGACCCTCGCCGACGACGCCCCGCCGAGCACTGGGTCTGTTAGAGCCACGTCATTGGAGCTAGGGCGACAACAATCAAAAAGCCTTTGCATGGAATGCATCTTACTGGCTAGACCCTACCCACGGTAGCGCCGACAGTTGATCTTTGGTCATCTCTCAGTGCCTCACGAGTCCATCGATGAGGTAACTCGGTCAAGATGATGGCGTTCTGTCATCATTTGGTTCACCCTTGTATCTGTTATACGCGATGTAAGACCTGCCGGTCAACAGTCATTTGCCAAAGTCTCGTGGATCATCATGCATGCAGCACTTGTCGTGCGGTAAGCCCGCCGCTCCATATCAACAATGCAAACAAGTTGGGGTCGAGTCGTGGACCAAGTGAGCCTGACCCAGTCGCCACACCATTTCATGCCATGATGACCTCAATGCTTAGTGAGCTAACGCTCCCACATTCCACATTGCTTGACTGGCGCAGATGACCGCCTATGTATTATGGACAGGGCTGCGACGAGAGCAGTGTCACGTAGCGCTGCGTAGCAAGTCCGCGAGGGATTGTCGGAAATTGTCCACTTAACGCCTCTGCATCAAGACATTGTTTCTCAAAGGTGGAAAGAGAGTCAGCTGTAGCGATGTGATTCGCGAATGATGGTGGCGACAAATGGCAAATCACGGATTTCGGCCACAGCATGTGCTCGCGGTCTCAAAATGAGGAAACGACGAGCTGGAGGCTTTCTTTATTCGAACAGCTGCTCATATTGTTATAGCTGCGCGAGAAAGCATCGTTTCAGAAATTGGTCATGTGTTTTGGCTCTCAGTAGCACCGAAGTCTGGCGAATGCCTGACACAACACGCGACCAGCTTACTTGCCTTGTCGTGCAGGAGAGGCGTCTGGCATTTCAACCCATATGTCAGGTCAGCACAGGCTGTGGCCGTCTGTAGCCAGTAGGTAATGTGCCTGTGTTCATGTACTTTTCATTATGGATTCAACGGCATCAGGGGCGAACAGCCCAAGTTCCTGTAGGGCGAATGAGCCGTCTCGCACTCAGACTCGTTCAATTCGACGCTGCACTGCACTGTTTGCCAACGAAACAAGAACATCTCGAGAGGAAAATCGCCAGTGCGGTAGGATACTGGGGCGAACGGGTTCTTATGTGCAGGGCCCAACTCTCGGGACGTGAACGGGCGCTCAATCATTTCGGCGGCCTTCGATGCTCGGTTTGAAGGGTCGTTGTGAGCGATGCATGGATTCACGAACGTTTCGGATTCTGCCGCACTCATCCCTCGCCAGCCTTCAGTCACACGTTGTGCCGACATCGTGGAACTTTCTGACTGCCCCGAAGAAGACTTGGGCATTGTCTGCATCGGTAGATGTTTGCAAGCGCTCACCGTTCACTTGGCAACGCAATGCTTGCCCTTTCCATGTTGGCACCTAATGAAGTCTGTCTGCCTGAGGGGGACCCCTGCCATCGACGAGCCTGAGAACATGCAGTTTTAATCTACATGGTGTACGGAGTACACGTGTGAGAGCTCCGTTTCGGCTTTCATTCACCTTTTCTCTCGCTCTCCCTGCTCTTCACTCACCTCACGATTCTCCCCTTGCATCCGATTCCGCCTTTCATGAAGTCGGGCCGCTTTTAGTTCTCTTTCGTCGTAATCCGACACCATCTGCGCGCGCATCCCCCCTCCTTTATATTTTCTTTTTTCCCTATTTTTCATGGTAGTCACGCTTTGCCCTGAAATTCGCTTGAGCCAACCGGACTCGGCCGCCCGCGACGACATTTCTAGGGCAAGAGGTACTTGAAGAAGGGAGCACACAGACTGCGCACAGCCACGTACCTGGCGGGTGAACTGGCGAGGCGTTCGTTTGCTCACCAGTGCAGCCCAGAATCGTGCTAGATCGGGCAGCCATCCGGCCAGATGAGCTTCGGCCTCAGTCGCGCGAACGGTTCCAGCACGACGCCTCCCACCGACGACACCCTGGCGGGCCGCGCTCCGGAGCTCCAGGCACAAGACGATTTTGCACTGAGCCTGTGACACGTCACACACTTGCATGCAGACTTCTCGTACCTGTGCCCGACATCAATCTCGCCTTTTTCATTGCCATTCGATTGGCGTCTCGAACTTGACTCAGTCTGCAATCACTGGAGCTTGCTGGCCAAGACCTTTGTTGCCATCTCCCTTGGTCCTCGGGCGGCTGCCGTGCAGCATCACGTCACGCCAGCCCCCCGACGACCCACTCGCGTGTCCCACAGCTGCTGCTGCAGCATCGAAAGTCCAGTCGCCAAGCGCTAATCTTGGTGTCTCGGTGCCTGAGCCAGGCGAAGGTGGTGCCAACGTCGCAGCCCAGCCGCGCTGGACGTGGGTGGTGAGACCCGCTGTGCGCTGTGCGGCTAGCGTCGACCATGGCCCCTCGCGGGCCTGACATCAGCGGTGTCATGGAAGGCGCAGGCCCGGGACCAGGCGCGAATTTTGCAGACACAAACGTCAAGTGCAAAGACCAAGGGCTCCTTCGACAGCCCCAGCACCAGCACGATGCGATTCGCAGTTCTCTAGACACGGCCGACGTCGTCAGCAGCGACATCTCGCTTCTCCCTCCCCTGCCCTTCTCCTCGACGACTGCCGCTTCGGCCAGCCACGACGACCCTCACGCCATCCACACCCCTCTGGGTACACCGACATTGAGTCGAAGCAACACCATCAGCAGAAGCAGCAGTGGAAGCCTGCGTGGCAGCGTCAGCAACTCGGCCAACAGCGACTGCGCCTATACTTTCACCCGCCCGCCTGCGCAGCCTCAACACCTCAGCCACCATTCGCCCGCCCAACCGACAGCCGTCCGAAAGACCTCGCCGGGCCTCGCCGCGAGGCTTAGAGCCCTGGGTTTCGGGGTCCCAAAGCAGTCCCCATCGCCTTCACCCGCGCAGCACGAGCATATCGGCCGTCTCGACGAGCAGCAGCTCCGCCAGCTCGACCAGAAACACCTGGCAAACTCCATCACCTCTGTCATCTCCAGGCGTGGTCGACCTTGGAAAGGCACGGGCGGCACACCCACCTCAACGTCCGACACTCCCAGCTCTTCGCCAGCGCAGAGTGTGATTGCTGCCGAGTCGCCTCAGTTGCCCATGCTGAACACGCCAGAGCCGTTGGCCATGGACACGCAGAAATATCGACTGCCAGACCATGGCAATGGAAACGGCACCAAGGTGACCCTAGACACTCGGCGTGAACATATCGAGAGAGGTCTCCTTGTGTCCTCGCCTTTGGACGCGGTGCCTCCTTCTCCTCCTCCGCCGCCGCCGCCGAAGGACACACCACCCCTTGCCTCGACAGCCGCGTTTGCGTCCGTCACGTCTCCGCAACATTTCGTGCCCGGACTGGATACATATTTCACCCCGGGCAACAACAGGCCCGGCTCGATATACACCTTGTCCAGAGCCTCGTTTGCAAACCAGCTAGCTCAACTGACCTCGCTTCAGCTGCCTGATGCCGATACTCTGTCGAGCAAGGTCTCTGCCATCCCGACCGCACACGTCGCCGCCAAGGCCCTCATCAACGCATCCGAGCAAATCAGGAACTGGATCGCCAAGGCCCAGGAGGTCATCGGTGGCCTCGACAGCGACGATGACGTAGAGTGGGCAGCCGCTGGAGGGCGAGAGGGCTTGCAAGAGGTCGAGAACGCCATTGCGCGATTTGAGCACCTCATCAACGCCTACGTCGGAGCCATTGAGGAGCTGCAGGAACGAGACGACGTGATCAATGTGTCCGCGGACGACCTCCGAAGAGCTGTTGCCCAGATGGACTCGATCCTCGACGAATGGGCTCACATCCGGGCCACGCTGACCAGTGTCCGCGTCCAGGTCGAGATTGCCATGGAATGGGAGCAATTGTGGAATACTGTCCTCGGAGACATCCAAGACGAGCTGGATGAGCTGGGCCGGCTCGTCTTCGAAATGGAAGAGCGCCGACACAAGAGTGCGGTGGCAGCGGCAGCGGCCGATAGTGTCGACATTGGACATCTCCAGACCATGGTGGACGACTCGCCCTCGCGAATACAGGCTCCCAATCGCTTCAGCCTCGGTCTGCCCATGAGCCCGAGCTCTCCAGGCGCGCCGGGCCTGTCGCAGGACGACTCCAGTCTTCTCGCCCTTTTTGCCAGAATGCAGCCTCTGCGGGCGTCACTGGACTTTCTTCCCATGCGGTTGTCGGCCTTTGAGGCCAGAGCGGAAACATTGTTTCCCACGGCATGTGAAGAACTTGGGATGCGACGGGAAGCATTGGATGCAAGCTACAGAAAGCTTGAAAAGGATGCCGAGTCACTGCGCAAGGAACTGGGCGAAGATCGCTGGGTGATTGTGTTCCGTGGAGCCGGCCGTCAAGCGCAGAAGATGCAGGAGTCCGTGGAGCGGTCCCTGCTCAAGCTGAACGAGGCCATTGATGCTGAGGTGCACATGCAGACGCCGCCCACGCTGATGAAGAAGATTGAGGGCTACGAAGCCAAGAAAACCCACTACGGCCCTGCCATCGAGAGAGTCCTCTCCATCATTGACAGGGGGGTCAGAGATCGACTCACTGTTAATGGGGAAATTCTTCGCCTGCATCACGACGTTCAATCCCGGTGGGAGTCGCTCAAGGCCGAGATGCAAGAGATGGACGTGATTGTGGACGACATCCACGCCGACCGAAAGAGCCATCCGCTGAGGGATTCCGTGTCGAGCGTGCTCTCCAACGACCGGTCCACGGTCGCCAGCGGAGGGGACACACCGGGCAGTTCTCCCCCTTCGTCGGTCGTCATGACGTCTCTTGGCTTTGAACCACAAACGCCTTTACCGAGAAGCAAGGGCCGCCGCTCACCTGGTGGTAGTGTTCCCAGGAGCGCCATCCATAACAGCGGCAACAATATGCCTCTGCCCTCCAGGACAAGACAGTCGTCTCTGCCAGCCCCTTCCTCGTACGCGAACAGGAGAAACCTGCCGAGACTGTCCACGGTTGCGAGCTCTGCAACGGCAACACCAGGGACCAGCGGCAAGACTGTAGGGCGACTCGGCTCAATCTCTGCCCACCGCCCCGATTGGAACGTATCGACCAACACCTCGGTATTTGACGCTGGTCACAGCATCAGGCCGCTGAATCCGACGAGTCCCTACTCCAGGACGACGCCCGTGACTCAGCGATCGGTATCGGCTGTAACGCCATCATCAGCTTCGAAGCTCCCGACCCTCCGCAGTGCTCTGACCCGCGGCCCCTCGCTGTCACCGGGAGTCGACGACAGCCCATCGAGGGGTGGCCGCTCCAGACTCGCGTTCCGCGACAAGCTCACGTCTCCGGGACCCTACTCCCAGCAGACTCTCACCAAGCCGCGCTTGACGACGCAAGCCTCCATGTCGGCGCTCAACTCGTATCGTCAAGCCTCTCAACAGAGTCCAGGAGGCGACCACGCTCCGGCAGACGAACCAACCCCTCGGCCCGCCACCTCATTCGCGTCTCGATACAGACGAACCACCTTGCTCCCGCAGGTGAAAGGCAAGGGCGAGCCCAACGGTCGTGTCAGCTCCCCCATACCGCCCTTGCCGACTCGCTCCATTGCTCGCAAACCCGTCGCGGAACCCAAGGACTCGAAACCGAGATGGCGTCCCTAGAACATCAAGGGCTTACTGAAGCAATTCACCCCGACGAAGACATGTCTCTTTTCATCACATTTCCCCCTCGTTCACCGTGGGCTCACTGAAGCAATCACCCTCAAGGAGACATGGTCTCTTTCGTCACATTTTTCTCCCTCTTCCTCCATTTTCGCATCGCCCCACAGCGATTCTTTTCTCGTGTTTGTTTTTTTGCTCCTGTACAGGATAGTCGGCGCAAGAGGACAAGGAAAGGGGGGGCATGTAGCAGTTATTTTTGAACAATTCCAAGCGCGGCGCACAGGATCAGTACGTGTACGATGGCGCCGTACGCCTCTACAGAATCTAATTTTCACAAATCGGCACTTGAGGCATGACATGCGCTGTATCGGTGACTTTGTCCATGGTGCATTGTTCGAAGGGTGAAGCTATTCCCAATCATTTGGACACACACAGGCCAAAAATGCTACATAAGTACGTACGAAGCAACCTTATTCTCCGGCTCTTTCGCATACATGCCACGTCGCACCATGTCTTGCCATGATTCATATAATGCAATGCAAATGCCTCCCATTTCTCCCTTGATACTCGATACCATGGCCATGGCGTCACAGCGGCATCAAGCCAATCATGCCCCCGGTCTTCTTGACGATTTTGCCGTCCCGCTTCGCTGTTGCGCTGACGGCTGATCGCTGCGTGGACGAGCCACTGGCTTTGCGGGTCCCGAAGGATGGTCCGCCGCTTTTGCGCTTCGCGAAGTTGCCGCCCGAGGCCTTTCTCGACCACTTCTTGGAGCCGCCTGAGAACTTCCGTCCGGTGCTGCGGGGGTTTGAGGGCTTCGATCGCGTCTGGCTGGGCCCTTGTTGGCTGCTTAGGCCGTCAAGTCGGTTGTGGAACGCTTGGACTTCTGGTGCGGGCGTAGGACGCTGGAAGTAGTGCGAGGAGGAGCCCTCTTCGGGTTGACTTGGGGTGTTCTCGTCTGGCTCCATGTCGGAGCTGATGAGATCGACGATGGCTTCGTCGTCGTCGGCCTCGCTCATGGTTAGGTAGAGCTCGTGGTGTCGTTTCAGGATGGGCAGCAGCTTTGGCCCGTGTTCTCTGACCTTTGCGGCGTCGATGCCGGGGATGCGGCACATTCTGTCCAGAGACACGGTCCACTCCATGGCCATTTCTCGGAAATGCAGATCTGTGAATAGCGGCCTTCGCAGGTCTTTTCTGTTGCGTATGCTCTCTTCCTCCCTGCGAGCGGCCTGCACGAAGCTGCTAATCAGGTCCTGGTGTGTTTCTGACAAGTCCTCCATGCGCTTGTCAGAGAAGATGGCTGGTCCCGGCGCCGCCGGTTTTTTCGTTCTCGCTGGGGGCTTGGCGGGACGGTGTCTTGGCAGAGGCTCAAACGCGTCGTCGTCTTCGTCGTCCTGCTCCTCAGCCTCGGCAAGTACATCACACAGCTCGTTGTCCGAGATGACGAAGCCATCATTTTCGTAGCCGTGCGATGTCGTAGAAAATCCCCTCTGCTCCTTCTCTCGTTCTGCGTCGTCGTCGTGGTCGTGGTCGTCATCGTCATCATCACGCTGCCGAACGCTAGGTTTGCGTTTGCGTCTCTTTTGCTCTACTGGAGATGATACATATGTTGACAGCATGGTCGAGGCCTCCGACGCCGTCGCGCTCTTCTTCGTTGACTTCTTGCTCTTTGCCTTTGATTCTCGTGACTTCTTCTTCTTGCCTTCGTCGACTTGAATATCGAGCATAAGCTTTCGTTTATCGCTGAGGAACAAGGAAGCAGTCGGCCCAGTTTCGAGATACTGAATTGCCACGCCATGACTACCCACGACGTTGAGCTCGTGGAAAGCCTTCTCAGCCGAGAGTCGGTCAATAACCCTGACGACTTCATGCTTTTTCAATTGTCCTTTGGCCATGGCATATTGCTCCGATTCCGGGGACCTTTTGCCCAACAGGACGTCTGCACATTGATTAGCTGTCAGACGTCGCTGAGCTTCCACGACACGAATCGCAGCCTTGGCATAGACGGAAAAATCTTGCTGCTCGAAGACCAGCCCGGCCTGACAGTTATCACAGGTTTTCTGGCACTGACTCGGCACAAAGTCCTCGCCGAAGTAACGAAGTACCTCGGCGCGCCGACAGTCCGACTTATTGTCGCAGAAAGCTGTGACACGATTCAGCATGACCATTTGACGCTCCTTCTGCTCGTCGTTGCCGTCACCGTCTGTGATCAGCCTTTTGAGGACTCTTATGTCCGCTTTGCCGTAATACAGATAGCAGTCTGACGGTTTGCCATCTCGACCGGCACGACCCGTTTCCTGATAATATCCCTCCAAGCTCTTGGGAATGCCATGATGCACGACAAACCTGACATCGGGCTTGTCGATGCCCATTCCAAACGCGATTGTGGCTACAACGACCTTGATCTCGCCCTTCTGCCAAGACCGCTGCACCCGAGTCTTCTCCTGGGGATCCATTTTCGCGTGATAGTGGCGGGCGGCGATGCCTTGATCGCTGAGAAACTGTGCAACTTCTTCTGCCTGCTTCCGTGAGATGGTATAGACAATGCCGGTGACCGATTCGTACTTTGTCTTGACCAGTTCGGCGATGCTGTCCATTGCCTTGACGTTGGTGGTCTTCGGCCGGACCTCGTAGTACAGATTCGGGCGGTTGAAGCTCTGAGAGAAGACTTGGCAGTTGACCAATCTGAGGCTGTGCTTGATGTCCACGATGACGTTTTGCGTGGCTGTGGCAGTCAACGCCATCACCGGCACGTCGGGAAATCTCAAGCGGACTTGACCAAGCGTTTTGTAGTCCGGTCGGAAATCGTGACCCCATTGACTGACACAATGAGCCTCGTCAATGACCAACCTGGCGAACTTGCCTTTGCGATACAACGTCTGCATGGCGTTGTTGAAGGCAACGTTTATGCTAACCATTTCTGGCGTGACGTAGAGTAGCTCGACGAATTGCTCCGGGTTGCGCTCCTCGAAAGCACTCATGACCTGTCTCTTGTATTCGGCAGAACACGATCCGTTGAAGGCCACTGCTTGAATGCCCAGGGCCTTCATATGATCCACCTGGTCCTGCATCAGGCTCAGTAATGGAGACACGACAACCGTCACCCCCTTCGTCTTCCCGGATTTGACCATTGCTGGCAACTGATAGCACAGGGACTTGCCACCACCCGTTGGCATCAGCACGAAGGCGTCCTCGCCAGCGAGCGTAGCATTGATTGCCTCCAGCTGGTTGTGGCGGAACCCTTTCATCCTGAATCGGTCCCTCAGTGTCCTTTGCACCTCTGGCGACCATGGATGCCTCAAGAGCTCTGGGGGCATTCTGAGCTCTGGCAGAGCCGAAGCACATGACTGCTTTGCAGTTGCCTTCAATTTGGGCGGGGGCGGCATGGAATTTCCTGAGGTTTCCGAGAACACGCGACGGGTCTTGCCTGATTTCACCTCCAGTGATTGCCGGGTATCGTAGTCTTGGGCAAAGGCCAGCATGTCATCGTCATCGCTGAAGTCGCTGAAGTTGTCTGCTTCCTGGTGCGCTCGGCGAGATGTACCTTGAGGCCCTGTATGCGATGACAACACCCTGGAGTAGCTGGATGGGGCCGCAGGTATGCAAGCATCATCGAGTTTACGCCGGGATGCGTCCCCACGATTCGCCATGCGATCCAGATCTGATTGCCTTGAGCTTGAGAATGCTGAGGCTGGCAAACTGTCATATTGACTGAACTCCCTCTGTATCCCTCTATCACCTTGCGAGGACTCGCCGAATTTTACGCCTTGTCCCTGATACGTGATTGGAACGGGGGGAGCTTCTGGCAGCTGAGTTTGACGAATGACATGTGCCGAAGGGCTCAAAACGGGAGGTGCCTCCCGGGAGCTGCGAGACATGTCAACCACCGCGGCGCCTGGCTGTTGCGTACTAAGGACCACGGTTCTCTGAGATTTTGTTGGTGATGGAGAGGGTGGTGCCATCCCGGGTATATGAGACGAATCAAACCCAGCGTCAACGACGTGTCTCGCCAACCCCTCCTCTATTTTCTGCACTGATTCTGTGAGCTCGTCCAACCGGATCTCGTCCTCGTCGGTATCGATGCCTTCGGCGTATGATTGAGCCACTTGTGTGGCGAGCTTCTTTCGTTGGTCGCAGAGCTCTACATATGATTTTAAGGCGTCACTCAGCTCCGTGACGGCTTTTTGCTGTCTTTTCAATCGCTCTTTCTCACGTTTGATGTCGGCGCGTCGCTCCTTTGGCCATCTTTCATTGACCGCCTTCATGAAGTCAGCGCCATTGCGCTGAAGTTCAGAAGTGATCACGTTGTCTCTTTCCACCAAGGATTCGGGGTGCACCGAGATATATTCCAGTACGTTGGGTATCTGCTCAGGGTGAATCACGCTTCCCGTACTTGGATCACTGGCGTGCGTCCATGGCAAAGGAATTCCAGATGTCGTGGAGTTCATACCGTACGAGAGTACTGCGTCGAGCTGACTGCTATCAAATGACGAAGCGGTCATCGGTGCCTGCGTCGCGCTCTTCCCGCTTGACCTTGGATCCGTTCCTTCCGGAGTGCCCGCATTGCCAAGAGGAGCTCCGTGACAAAAGGCAGTGGTGCTGTTGTGCGACGGCGGTGTCAAGAATTCCTCATCAGAGTCTGGGATGCAATCATTGACTTCGGCAAATTGCTCTGCTGGCTCTCCAGATGCTTGCACCGCGTGCGAAAGGACCGCGTTTGGTGTGTCCAGCTTCCTCTTCTTACTAGCGCTTCCAGTATCATGCGATGGTGTGGCTGGGTTTTTCGACGACTTGGTAGAAACTACAATGTCCCGACGCACAGCTACGGTCTCAGAAGGCGACGACATGGTTGCCATAACTTCCTCCAGGGGATCGCTAGGCAGGCTGCCGGAGATGGCGGCCGATGCACCATTTGCGATTCTCCTTCGTGACCTTGACGTGCCAGACATGTCAGCTCGCCGCGATCTTGATCGATGTCCCGGTGTCGAGGGAGGAGGTTCCAGTCCCAAAAGATTGTACACATCCGGAAAGCTTTCCCTCTTGGGCGTGTCGTTTCTGGCCAAATCGCTGCTTCTCCTCTTTTTGTTCGCTTTCATAGGCCGCGGTGACCAAAGCACATCCTCTAGGTCCGGCATTTGGACGTCTTTCTCAGATGCTACTGGGGCGGCGGCATCTCTGGTGAGATCCATGCATTCCAACTCGTCGTCATCGAAGTCTGTAAATTGAATGCTCGGGTCAGGCGACGCTATTGTGCGCGATGCAGCCGAATTCGTCGAGACATGTGACAAATGCTGTCGCTTAGCACTGATCGTAATCGGACCAAATGGCGCACGGAAGCTTTGCGCCTTGCCATCGCCGAAAGCGCTGTAGCGGGCATTATCGCTGCTATGCAATGGCGTATGAGACTTTGGTCTCGTCTCCTCGGTGGCCGCGGGCGAGGGCAGAGGATTTGCGACTTGCGAGACCAATGACGGCCTCGTGGACTTTGACGTCGACGTCAGACGTGCCATGTCGCCACAGCCGCCTATCACACGCGACTGAAATGTAACATTCTCCTGCCCGGTCAGAACAACGGCATTGTTGCACCGCAAATCTCGCTGGTGACCACGATTTTGTGAGTGCCTCGAGGGAGAAGTCGACTTCTGTTCCCTTGGTCGGTCAAGAGTCGCAAGAGTCTGGGAGAGGTTTGAGTACGCGACGTCGGCGGGAGCTGGATAGTTCCGCACGGGTGGTGTCGACGAAGCAACGTTGGTTAACAACCAGGACAATTGGTCGGCCAGGTTGTTGCGCGTCATCAAGCCGGCAATCCGGATCTCAGCTGCGTCATTGAAGGTCCTGATCCGACATGGACTTGCGCTCGACTGTGCTGAGTGTCCAAAATAATCTCCAAGTCCTCAACGGCAATAGCACTTGCCTCGGCGAGGAAACAAAGCCGTTGACCAGGGTTCCATACCGCGTACCGCGTTCTGTTAGTCAGCGGGTGCGCCATCACATGACTTGGCGCGAGTTGAAGTGGCTCCTATGTAGGTACTTGGAGCGGCAACGTCGAAGAACGATGCTCGGGCCCACCGCGGTGCGGTACTTGCCTGACAAGCCAAGTTGTGATGGATCAATTAGCCGTCAAATAAGGTCGAAAACTTTATTTGTTTTACAAATGTCGTCGGATCAGTTTCGCCTTTGCGTCCAATGATTTCCTCATGGGCATGCTGTTTGCCTGCCAAGTTGAATAGATGTCGAATTTTTCTGTATCTCTGTATCCGTCTGAACTTCCTCCAGGCAGCGAAAATGCGGCCCTCGTCGTGGCTGCCTGCATTCTCGCCCGCCACGTCATATTACCATACTTTACCTACAAATATTCCGTTGAATAAAGTAACTGACTGGTATTATGTATCCGGTCAGAAGCGGCTGTCGGCGGCATCGGCGGCCGAGCCGGGTGGGTCCGGACGAGTCGTGAAGGAAGCAACGACCGATCGGGCAGCTGCAAACCGCTGAAAACCAGGCTCGCGCGCAGACAAGAAGCCTGGTGTCGTGTGTCGCCTCGAGAAGATAAGAAGAAGTCTGATCCCGGTTTTGACGGAGTAAGGTCCGTCGTCATGACGTCCGCCCAGACCGCTCTGCAGCTTTCAAAGACCGTTCTGATCGAAGATCCGTGAGCACATCGGTGTACGGTGCCACTTCCTTGAGACCTTCTTACCTCACCGTGTTACCAGGACCCCCGATAAGAAAGCAAGGGAACACCGCCAAGCTTCAGACAAGCCACCTCGTCGCGATCATGAGCCAGACCGTCTCAGGTCATCATCATATCGAAACGGCTCCCGGGCCAGGCGGAAAACTGGAGTAACTACCGGCAGCTCCCGAGGCGGCGGCCGTGTCGGATACTACGCTGGCCCTGACACGCCCGCTTCCAACGGCTGTCGGCTCCGGCCCTCAAATTTTCCTCGGCCCCTGACTCAAGGCAATAAGCATGTTGGTCTGATTTCGCCGCTCTTATTGTGTCTGATTGTTGGCTTATGTGCGTGCGACAATGATCTGTCCGATTCATGGAGCGGGTGCGCGTGTCGCATTCCAGGACTTGGCGGCGGAACATTATCGTGCGTGGGGAAGGACTCTTTGTGTTTAAAGAGGGCATGTCCGCCCTTGATGTGGCCGTCTCCTGTGATCGTCAGACGGTCTGTGGGCTCGAAATTACATCTCATTTTCGTTCGCGACCCTTGAGAGCGACAATAGGAACTTCTTTATACCTGACCAGGTCTCGTCACGCCGTCATGCCTTCGCCACCAGAGAAGGCTTCGGACTCTACGCCAAGAATTCCCGATACAGCCCTGAACTACGACAGTGACAGCACACAAGTTCCAGATGCTGTCCAACGGAGCCGGCCGTCGATTGCCGGACACTTTGCCCAAGACGTCCGGGCTTGCGCCTTCACAGAACTACAGCTTGTACTCCTGACATTCTGCACAGGCATGCAAGGTAATTACAAGACTTCAAGTCTACTGGTCGTGGACACATGTGTATGAGCTCATCGTAACTGACCCCCTTCGTCTGGATCATACAGACGCCACCACTTTCCCCGATTACCACTGCTTCGCATCCAATCAGACTGGCAACACCGTGTTCTTATGTCTGGCCCTCATCCTCCCCCAGCTTGACGGTGACATGTTCTTCACCGCAAACATCGGCATAGCTCTGGGCATGTTCCTTGGCGCAGGCTGGCTCACGGGGCAGATCGGCCACATCATCAACCCGAGGAAGAGATGGTGGCTCATCCTGTCCAATGTCCTGCAATCCGCCTGCGTCCTTAGCGCAGCTGCCGTCCAGTACAGGTACGGCATCAAGTCGCATGGCCCGGAGGCATTGGCTGTCATCGGCCTGCTGGCCTTCTCGGCTGGCAGCCAAGTCGTTCAGTCGCGCAGTCTCTGTATCACCGAGATCAGCACTGCCATGGCCACAGCAGCCTGGGTGGACCTCGTGATTGACCAAAATCTTTTTGCGTTTAAAAACAGGCCGCGCAACCGACGGGTCGTTTTTCTCGTCGCCCTAGTTGTTGGCTCGCTCGTCGGCGCTGCCATATACAGAGAGGTGGGCTCGGCTACGGCCATCGCAGTCTCGGGCGGCGGCAAGCTGCTCGTCGCTTTCTTGTATATATTCTCACCGGCGGACAAGGGAAAAGGAAGCCAATTTGTTGCATGAAGCCTCCCCTAAGCAGCTCATCTAATAGACTACAACTGCATGGCCCTTCCGCATCCGCTCCCAACTTCTGGTCATGACAGAATGACAAAATTGGCTCTACAGTATCGGTCAAGCGTTACTGCACAATCTTACACATACGTGTACCAAGGAAGGTAAGATAAGCGACGTGTCAAGTGCTAGGCTGCGCTCGTGCAATCCGTGGCACACTCAAGAAGAAATCAGCCCAGGCCAACGAGTGCTACCTAACAGAGTTGACGAGGCACTGTATTGAGGCACTACTCTGCATATAAGCTTGTATGCAAAGTTTTCTGGAATTCGATGTCGACCGACGTCTAGTCAACCCATAAAAAACAAGCTTGGACATGAGAGTAGCCCTAAAAATGATGTCACGATTCATCCAGAGGCTGCCGGTGTCTTCCGGACCGCAAGCTTAGAATACAGATATACAACGGTACATCGTGAAAAGATTTCGACAGATTGCTGCAGCGGGAGCGCAAAGGGTCAACAGGGCAAAGTGAATATAATGGAGGAGCCTGAATACTACTTCACGTGCCCTTCCAGTCAAACCCGTTTCTGCTGGTTAGTTGACGAATGGACTTCAAGTGAATGAGTATTTTGGGGCACTCCATAACCCTGAGCCTCCGCAAGAACGAGTCGTTATGATGCAAATTATAATCTTTCAAGAACGTATAAAGTAGAAACTAGCAAACTTCCTCAAACGCCACGTGAAATTCCCTACATGCCTCCATACAGGCTCATGACTGTTTGTCCTTTCCGCCACTGGCACCATCTCCTCGCATGCCTGCATAAAGCGTCCTGTGTCAACAGAATTTACACCGTAGACACATAAACGGCTGCCTTGGGAGCCCCGTCACCCCAAAGACCCACGATAGCCATGGCGAATCCGAGAGCAGCCAGGCCAGTGCGCGCAAGATAACCTCTGGACAGCGACTCGACCTGCGCCCTGACTTCCTCCCCGTTCACATCCTCGAGATCTTCTTCACTGGCAGGTTCACTGTGTACATCACCCAGAACCTCATAGCTCGCTTCCATTCTAGCGCGAGGGGATGACTTCCTAACGTCTAGAGCCGGCGCGAGACGAGGGGCAGGCTGAGGCAGAAGACGTGGCACAACAGTCGAAAGCACAGCCAAGACCGAAGTGTACAAGAGGTAGGGATGGCGAACGCGACGAGGCGAGAGGATGAACGCAAGAAACAGAGGAGCCGACGCGAGTGATGTCAATACATGGACAGGCGTCTGCAAGCTGCTAGTGAAGGCGGCATACGCCTGCGACGCAGATGTTGACGATGGCAAACGCAGAACTGTCGGCAACGAGACATTCGAAACGGTATAAGAGACACCCTGAGTCAGGATTAGATGCTTGGTCTTTCGCCCGATCATGTGGGCTGATTGCGTTTCTTCCCCAACCCCGTTCCTCGGATCAGCAGTCACGTACCGTTAGGAGGCCCAACGAGACGGTCCCCACGAATTTAAGGACGATGATCGCCCTTGCGCCAGCGCAGACCATGATGAAAAATTGTATCAGCTCTCGTGACTTTGGCGGAGAGACGAGAAAGCTTCTTGATGCAAAATGCGGTATGTACGTTGTGGAAGGGATGGATTCTGGGAAACGGGGAAGTCGCCCGAGGCTGTTCCCGGCCAAACTATCGTGCCTTACGTCAAAGTCGGGCGACAGATTCGGACTATGATTGGTCCATGCTTCCCCATGCGTCATACCCCACTCTTGCTTTCAGGCTCTTAAATTCTTTCACCTTTCGCGCGCTAGAGCTCTTTTCTTCCCAACACAACGACCTTTATTTGTAAGTAATTTTTTTGTTTCGTGTCCAAGCTCCCCTCGCAATGCGTCAAGTCTCGAATGATGATTTACTGTGTTTCACAAACCCTCCAAGTATTTTCAGGAAGAGCCGTCTGAGACGCCCCTCGGGTCGGAAAACCTTTTCGGAGGTCAAGAAGACTCCTTGGCTTGCATGCTTCACGCTAAATGGTCGAGTCGATCCCGCCGCTGCATCAAACTGATTTCCAGCACCGCGCATCGCCATATGCGTTGTGGCAACCGGGGCGGCGAGGATCCTCGACCTTTGTGCTGGTTGTGGGCAGTGAGGGGAGTGGTGCTTATAAATTGGGTTTCTGAAGAGATTTTTGCCCCTGCCTTGTGTTCTTTCACTTGATCTGCGATCAGCATGAGAATCAGCCAATCATTAATTCGGCTCCCAGC
This sequence comes from Aschersonia sp. MBC 735, assembly GCA_030783925.1. Lineage (NCBI taxonomy): Eukaryota > Fungi > Ascomycota > Sordariomycetes > Hypocreales > Clavicipitaceae > Aschersonia > Aschersonia sp. MBC 735. Next base: position 26,776 of record JARJRV010000091.1, on the reverse strand, counting down.
AGCTTCAAAACCCGATGACGTGAACGACCCTGTTTTGACAAGAGCGGACGGTACGGATTGTGGACTTGCAGCCAGGATATTTTCTCTGTTGTTCTTGGGAACCGAAATTATGAGCGCAGCCCACTAGGCCGTGACGAGGATGAAGAAACTCTAGACTTCACGGAAAATTCTAGTCTAGCAGAGCAATGAGAAGATGCGATTCTTACGTCCACAATGCCTTTACTTTTTTCACTTTATGATTGCAAGCCGATGCAAAACAGCACCAGAGACTCAAACCCATGGGCCATTGCCTGATGGCTCGAAATAATAACACTTCAACCGAGGCATCGATCAGTCATCGCTGTCGCTATCTACCACCCATCGTCGGCCGCGCGTTGAGCGCTGCACATCGACTTCTTCGTCATGGTGACCAACTTTATCGTTCCCACCCAGAGGCTTCGCACTTTCGCTGGCCATCAAAGTAGCCAAATCAGGTATGTCGTCGCTCTCTTGCGTGGCCGAGAAGCTTGTGGGCACGTAGAAAGGTTTTGCGGCCTGCGGCTTTGGCGTAAACTGCGCAGAGGCCGTCGTCAGCGATGAAGCCTGCGAGGCAGGCATGCTCGACAGAGCTCGATCGTCACCAACGACAAAGTCCAATAAATCTGCTCCGTCATCCGACCCACTGGTTTCCATAAGGTCGCTGTCGTTCTCGCAATCGTCTCCCAGTTCATCGCTGTTGACGCCACCTCTTGAGTGGTTTTGTTTTTTCTGCCCTTTACGTCTACGCCTCGCGGCTGCGTTTGCCGTTCGTGGATTCCGGGCTTCTTGCAACCTCCCCTCAATCGAAACGCCCTCGTCCTCTGATGCCGTCGAAGTGTCGTCAAAGGCGCTGGACAATTTCTGTCTCTTTTGCTGAGGACCAGTGGATCCTCCACCATTCACTCGCTTTGGAATGTGCAGTCGTTTCTTCGTGTCAGGTTCAGCGGGTTCGTCGACTCCGGAATGACCATCCGAGTCGACAAATTCGTGAACTGGTATTTCCTGAAGGCATTCTGCGATCACGGAGTCGTGCGTGCCCCCCAATGGGCCATTTTCCGCGTTCATCCTCTCAAGGAGCCCGACCACCCTCTCCGTAAATGTGCCGTGTTTCAAATCCACCACAGGCCGCAGCTGTCTCTGCAAGACGGGATGGGCCGTCATGCTCGGCATGTCGGTTTCTTCAACCACGTTGTGATGAAAAGGAAGGTCACGGTACGTTCGATCAAGCTCTTTGAGGTCTTCGCCAGATAATACGACCGAGTGAAGATCTGGAATGTCCTCGACGTCGTCAAGCTCGGGATCCTGCACTTGCCGTGAGTCACCAGTCATGTAGTCCGACACCTTTCTGAATCCAGTTTCAACGCCATTTGGCATGTGGAATTTCTTGGGCGGTTTCTTCTTTCGCGGAGCGCGCCGCTTCTTGGGCTCTGGCAACGATGCATTTTGCGTATTCTCGATGGGTATCTCGACATGTCTTTTGTCAACTTCTGGCCGAATTTCTCTGGGGACAATTCTCCTCGAAAGGTCAAATCGAAAGTCGAAGCGGCTGCCTTCGCAGATCAGCTTCTGCATCTTCTCGTAGTTATCTTTGGATTTGGCAAATTGGTGTTCCTCTTTCCCTCTCATGAGCAAGAGGACAATGTGGCCTGCTCTTTTGCGCCCAGTACGGCCCATCCGTTGGAGCATCCGAATCGGCGAAGCCGAGGAATCGTAACAGACAATTAAATCGACTTGACCGATATCAAGACCTTCTTCTCCGATGGACGTGGCTACCAGGACGTTGATATCGCCCTTTCTGAATCTCTCGATAGTCTGAATCTGTTGCGCTTGCTTCATCCCCTCGCCTCGCTTCCCGTCCGCTTGCCCAACAAAGACACTAGCCTTGAGCAGTGGACGATGTTTGTTGAGTTCGCGCGCAATACCCTCGGCAGAATCGCGATACTCGCTGAACACAATCACACGCGTTGAAGCGCCTTCACCCCGATCCATGAAGTGATTGAGCACGCAATCTGCCAAGGCTGTGAGTTTTGGATGTCCGACGAAACCATCTGTTCTCAACCAGCCAGATATCTTGTTCATCATTTCCTTGAAGCTGCTGTGCTCAATCAGCTGCTTCTTATACTTGGAGCCTTTTTCTCCCCTCCCTTCTTGTTCGTTACGGAAGTCGACCATGTTGTCAAAAAAAGGTTGGATGCCGTGGAAGTTGAGGAGCTTGATGGAGTGTGCAAGTCCGGTCAGAACGCTGAAAATTGCCCTCATCATGAACTGAACACCCTGGTTTGCGTGGCGGCCGCGGGCTGCGAACCATTCTTTTTGAGCCTGCATGAGCCCAAAAGTTGTCATCGCCATGGGACTTCGACCGTAGTAGATATTCTGTGAACTAAGTTTATCCACCAGAGGCTTCAAGGCAGTCGTGAACAGCTCACAGACGAGATTCATTTCGTCAGAAGGATCCAAAATGATTTGTTCAATATTCCTGGCATGAACGTACTGTCGAATATCGATAGACTCTTCGGTTCTGATCTCGCAGTGAGATATTCCGAGATTGTCAATGATTTCTTGCACAGTCTCGACCCTTGATCCCGGAGTCGCGGTGAGGGCGAGAACGCGAAAGCTGGATGAAAATCTTCGGATTTGTTTGGTCACTTTGGCATAGGCATATTCGCCGACTGCGCGATGCGCCTCGTCGACGACTAGGAGCGCAATACTTTTGGGATCCGCGTATCCATGCGACAGATCATTCAATAAGGTCTGAGGGGTCATAAAAAAGACGCGTTTGGACTCCCATTCATCCACACGCAGTGCAGGCTGGGTTTCGCCTGTCAATAACGTCGTGTCGGAACGCGGGATACCGACGATGCTATAACAGGCGTCCACTTGCTGCGCGACAAGTGGCTTTGTCGGAGCAACGAAAACAATCTTTGCTTTCTTAGTCCATCTGTAATAATTCAACATAACGGTGGCAGCAATGAACGTCTTTCCTAGGCCAGTAGGCAAAGCAACCAATGTGTTGTTGAACAGACTATTTTTGACAATGCTGAATTGGTAATCTCGAATGGCGCCCAGATTTGTAGGATAAACCCATGTTTGCATTGCCTGCATATCTATTTCATGATGAGTAGGCTCCTCACGAGGAGTGTCCGACCTAAATAGTCTCTGGCTAGGCAGCTGAGTATGAGAAGATGTCTCATCCTGGGCCTTGGTGCCCCAAAGTGTTGTCTGGCGAAGAGTTCCCGAGCTTGTTCTGCTTAAACTGTTGCCCTGTCTGGGTCCGCTCTCTGACCTTGCGCTGACTTCGAAGGCTTGGAATGACGTCTGCTCCTCCGGCTCCGGAGACGAGAATGCATCCGAAGGCAAGTCTTCGAGTAATTGAGCCGAAGCTGCCCGCAGAGATATTGAATTGCGTCTCTGGGTCATATTTTTGGGTGCGCCTGCTGATTTCTGGCAGCGAAAACGTCCATCATGAGACGAAGAAGCATGTTTCAGGGCATCGAGGAAGTCTTCATCGGCGATGTCATCGCCAAACTCATAGTCGTCCATGCTGATGATGAAATCATGAAAGCCCGAGGCTTTCCTTCAGGGTTGTAAGACATGTCCAGTCCGGTGCGTCATCACCGGGAGCCCTGTGATCGTTTCAGCGATTGAATGTTGAGCTGTTTGCGCCTTGGCTATTGGATCTGATGAATGAGACGCGCCGCGTGATGAGCAGATAGCTGTGGGCCATCGCGGGCAGTTTCGGGGACGCGAAAAAATAGCTGAGTCACGTGATCAAACGATCATCCTAGCTGCCAGTTATAGGTTGTGGAAACTCGGATAAGTTCAATTCTTATCGGCGTCACTTGGTGTGGTCGAGCGGTGCCTCTCTTTTTCTCATCCGGCAGAGGTGCAATGTATAATCTAATAGTGGCTCCGTAGGTAAGGATGGAGTTTTGATCCCTAAATATATATGGAAGTGCAAGCAGACATGTCTATAGGCGCTCCAAGTAAAGCTACCTAATTAGGAATGGTCTTTGTGGTGTGATCAAAAATCCTTTGTGGTGTGTTTACGCACTCTGGCAGTCCTGCCTTACGAAACAAAAAAAGAGTGGGGCAATGTAGAGGTCACTGTCTATTAAACTTTCCTTCGACTCATTTTTCTTCCAGTATTTTGATGCTCATCGACGCCCTAAAGCCTCCCAACAACCTACCTTCGCCTCACCCTTTTCGGCGAAATCTCAACCATGGTCAACTTTCTCTCCTGCAAATAACCGAAAGCGCCGAAGGCGGTATTTCCATCTTTGTTGGGGAGAAAATTCCCACGATAACGAAAGACTGAGCAATACACGTCGAGGACAAACTTGTCACGAGTTCCTTGACCGAGTTTTCGAACGTACCCGCGCATCAACAGGTTGCGAAACTCTTGAGCTTGAAATGACGCCACGAGGCCATAGGGCCTCCCGTCCCCAGCGGGCGAATCGAGGGGGTGTTCCAGCTTCTTCATCGAGAACCGTATCCTATGGCGGTATCACGAAGAGGAGATCTGGTTTCAGAACAGATGTGGATGGTGATTTAGAAATGGATGGCATAGGAAAGCAGGGGACAAAGCCTTCGGAGACCGGAACCAGTAGCTCCAGAAATAAGCCCACGAGAGGTAGGACTGGCAAGAGTTCAGAAGAAGTTCTCGTGAGGAGGAGAAGAGGTTTGGAGGCCGTTGCTGAGAAGGGCCGAAGCAGACGCGGCCTCGAATCAGGCGTATCGTCTTCTCGAATGGTGAGCGCGAGGAGGCAGGCGGGTCTGACATATCTGCGTGTCTCCGGATTGAAAGAGAGTAAGGCCGCCACAAACCGAGACGGCGGTCTCAAGGACCTGCTGACCTTCCTGGAAAGGAAGGCAACGTCATTCATATCGACACCAAGAAACCAGACACGACCCATCATTATCAAGAAGGTATGTCGATCATCAACGCAAAGTTTAGCGTATCAGATGATCAGAAGGAATCGCGCTGGCTGCTCCCAAGCGGAGCTAGTAATGTGGTCTCGGCTTGGAGATGTAGTTCAACCGACATTGCATGTTCAGTTAATCGAATCTCCTCAAAAAAGTCTCCCATCCACAATGACTTGCTAACCTGATACAGTCACATACGGTGGGTGATTACGTTTTCATAGGTGCCGCGAAGGAAGACGCCGATGAAATTCTCAAGCTCAATAATTTCACCTTTGCTGGATCATCGTTGGAGATTGTCGAATCAGACGAGGACTTGGCATACCAGAACAAAGCGACAGAATCTAAGGAAACTCAAGAGCTTCGAGCCCAACTGCAATCCATTTTGAGTCAACGTTACATGGGCGCCAACAAGCTTCTCAAGCTTGACTCACTGGCTTCAGACGCCGAGCTCGTCACACTAGGAATGTTCGAAACACGCGAACGCGCTCTCAAGACATTCAAGGGCCTGATGGCCATATGCGACGGTTTATTCAAGACAGCAGCTCAAAAGAAGGAAGCAATCGAGAGCATCAGCCTTGCCAGCAACGCTATCGACGATGTTGCACAAGTCGAATCCGTTGCGACGACCTTTCCACATCTAAAGAATCTCGATATGAGTAATAATCAGATTGCGAGCATGCAAGCACTGGAAAAGTGGAAAGGCAGATTTCGGTTCCTGGAAACTATTTACATGGTGGGCAATCCCATCGAAACTTCGGAGCCCACCTATGCGACTTCTTTGCTGCAGTGGTTTCCCCAACTCCAAGACGTCAATGGCACGCAACTGCGAACTCCCCAGCAAATCGCACAACAAGAAGCTGCCACAAGGCCCAAGCCTATACCGCAGAGCGGACCGGATTTCCGCGACGTCAACGGCATCGGGGAGAACTTTCTCTTGGAATTCTTCGCCACCTACGATACTGATCGCCAAAGCTTGGCATCACGATTTTATGACGACAGTAGTCGGTTTTCTTTGGCGATCGATACGCAATCAGTCAGGGACTTGGACTTGCCACGTCCTCTGCCTTGGGGAGCGTACATCAAGGTCTCTCGCAATCTGACGAAAATCACACATCAACCTGCGCGAATCCAGCGATTATTGCAAGGTGCTTTGATGATTCACGAGCTTTGGAAAGACCTCCCCCCTACCAAGCACCCCAACATCAAAGAGGACTTGAGCAAATACATTATGGACTGTCATCCGTTACCGGGTCTGGCAGATCCCACGGGTCAAAATCTCATGGGCGTAGATGGCTTGATCATCTCAGTGCACGGAGAATTTGAGGAGTACGATCAAAAAACCAAGGAAATAGGCAAAAGAAGCTTTTCTCGGACGTTCGTCTTGGGACCAGGCCAGCCGGGCAAAGGCCCAATCCGAGTTGTCAGCGATTTGCTCTCGTTGAGAGCCTTCAACCCGCTGCCAAACGTATTCGTGGCCCCAAATTCTGCGGCTTCTGGGAGCAATGAGCAGAACGCAGCAATGATTGCCGAGCTCTGTAAGCGAACCGGCATGGTACCTCAGTACTCCGAAATGTGCTTGTCGCAGGTTGGTTGGGAATTCGATAAGGCCTTGGTGATTTTTGACGAGAAAAAGGTATGAAAACACACAGGGCATCAACTCTCACATGGAGAACGTGAGCTAACTTGGAGGAACAGGCACAATTACCGTTGGATGCATTCGCGCAGCCAGCGCAGTAGACATGGCTTCGATATCGATGGAATCATGATGCAACGCCAAATTGGACTTTATTCTATATCTAGCATCATTATGAAGAGGAAGACTTGGAGGTATAAATTAAGCGAAGTTGCGCGGTGGTACTATCAAATGAATCTGACATCGATTCGCAGCGGCCGTGTTCTCTCACTGCTGAGTATTTGAGTCTTTGAGTTTTCAATTCTCTGGAGGAGAATGTCGGGAAGCGCATGGACCCAGCGAAACTTGTTGTATTCTAGAGGGAGAAGGCTACATTGTATGCCAAACAGCTGGCGCAACGACACAGTCGGGAAATGGGTGAGGAGGAAGTTGCAGGACAATCAAATAAGACGACGGATATGATGTCCATAGAAGATGTATCGACTGTTCATTCACCGCCACGACGAGCGTTCATCTAAACAATGAAGATTGTTGGCGATCAAATCAATAAATCAATTTGGCACAGACACTTCAGCAAATGACGATCATTGTTCGGCTGCCTAGATCCATGGCCCAATGAAGTAATCTTGCACAGTACGTGAATCATGGCAACGAACGTCGTCAACCCGAGCCCCGAGCGCATCGTTACTACAAAGGATCATTTGCTTTCCATGTGTCTTGGCCCGTGGGATTTCCACAACTGAACCAGGTCAAAGTGCCGTACGTGAACCATCTGTGCGCCCGAGGGCGTTGTGGGGGATGACGCCTCTTTCTCGATCGGTAACGACTAATGAAGGAGCCAATCGGGTTGCGTGGGCCATGTGCATCCTCCTTCTCCAGCGTCAGGCTGCTGGTCCTCGATTCTTTTTCGGCGTCAAGGGACGGACATGACAATCCTGCAGGAATCACGACGTGGAAAGCCCATCACGACATGGGAAAGTCAGAAGGTGGCGTCTCGGCCCCGCAGCTCAAGTCTGCAGGGATTGGATCAAGGGATGAGACCGCGACTATGGACCGTCGCAAGAGACAAGAAGCAAGTCATCTGGCAAGATCGGGAAGTGAGACGGTCCATCGGGACTAACATGCAGGCAGGGGAGGGTTAGAATCCTCCTGCTCGACAAAAGGGCAGCTGAGTGCGGGGTTGAAGGTTTTGGTGGTCAGCGAGGGAGGAACATGCATCAGTTCGGAAAAGGGAAGGAACCGAAAAGGGAAAAAAGGAAAAACTCAAAGAAAAAGTGGACGGATGCTGTGTCTATGTAAAGCACTCCGTTCTTCATGTTTGGCGCTGTGGACGGAGCACTCCGCCGACGAGAAAGAGATAAGCTGCCTTTGGGGTGACATGCGGAGCTTCTGCAGCGAGTCACAATATGCGGGTGACAAATCTCTACATGCCTTGACTGCTGCAGATGAAGGTGATTCCGCATTATATCACAGAATGTGGAGATTAGCAAGGACAGAGATTTTCCCGAGGCCTACTATAGGGTTCCGAGGGACTGGAAATACGAAGATAGAGGGCATGGCTCGAGTATGATATCTCGGAGTACTCCTTGAGGCAAAGTATCAGAGGTGCTGGGGTGTTGCTGACAGTTTCGAAGTTTGAGCTACATTGGTACAACGTGTTCTTTTCGGGATCTCGTATGAAATCCGTCCATGATTTTGACGTGTGCCGAGAGTGCGCATGAGAACATCGAGAATGCCAATCAATGCACAATAGCAGTATTCGGGTATCCGGGATGTGCTTCTCGGCCCCTGTCCCGTGTTTGTTTTCAAATGACTCCTGCAGGCGAAGAATATATGAAAGGGAAACAGACGAAGAAAAAAAATGCTCAAGGCGGGGAGAGGGGAGCAATGCGTGTGGGCATGATCCACGAGTAAATTGCTTCATTAACACTTGTCAACGTGGCCGTCCAAACGTCACATCATGCCATGCTGCGCCATGGTCTGTTGTCCGCTCGTTCCCGGTCTGGGCAAGGAGAGTAGTGCGTTTCAGCCAAGGCGGTAGGAGTGGAAGGTGGAGCCGCCGGCCCAGCCTGGACATGGACAAGGGAAGGTGCAGCTGGCGCCAGGAACCCCGCTCTGGTTGGTCAGGTCGAAGCTCCCCCTTCTCTTGTTGTATGTGTCGCGTCAAAAGTCTCCTTGACAAAAAGGAGATGAGCTTTGCCGGCGCCGACTCACTGCCTTGATTGATGTAATCTACAGACAATGACGACACCGACGAGGCGTCAATATAGCACCAGCCACATCTGTGAGTTGGTAAGTTTTGCGTGATGGTTGCAGGTGATCTGGAAGTGCCGTGTGATGTCCATCCCGCACGACTGCTAGCTCAGTCGATGATTGAAGTCGTTGGGCAGCAAGACACTTGCAAGGGAGGATGGGAAGTACTCAGCCAAATTCATCTAGCCGCAAAGATTCGGGGCCAACACCGGATGTGTAGTTGGCTGCCTATCTTGCGTTCTCATAATCCTGCTGCCTTGCCAGATGGAAGCTCGGCGCCTTATCGGCGAGAGTGACACGCTCCAAGCATCGATCCGCATGTACTCCGTACGTCGGCGGTCAATGAGACATTCGTGACACTACAGCAACGCGTCGACATGCCTGCGTTGTTAGGCCGTATCAATGAAACACCTGTCAGAACGAATAGAACTGTACTCCGTACGTACGAAGTACTCCGTACAGAATACATAACGTACTTATGTATGGACATGTACATCGTCTGTAGGACCATGCTAAAGCACGGTAGTTAGTGTTGTTGTAACTCCGAACTGGACAGGGCCTGATGAAAGCGTGCGTTTGCCGATCTATGGTATGGGAAACGCCTGTCGTCTGTGCTACCAGACCAATGAACCCTTCACCGCCAGGGCTCGAGTGCAAGCTGTCGGGGACCAACACATGCATGGCCCCGGCGAAATCACACACTTTCTTTTTCATTCCATCGCATGAGGCGGAAGGGTCCGTCACAAGAGCCTCGTGCTCAGAGGCGAACGCAGGGCGGATTCTAAGCGACTGAACCTACACACTCCCACGCCAAGCAGAGCAGACGACAAAGTTCTAGGCCCGAATCCACAGCATAATGAGAGACATCAGGCACGCGACGTGTTGACTGAACAACATGACAGCACACAGGCACGCTCAACGCAACATGCCTCTGATGCCACTCAAAACCCTGCTGTGGCATACGGTTGACAGATTCTCAACTCTGCATGGTGTCAACTTGTGCTGCCGTCTGTTGGTGAGCATCCGGGCCAAGAGCCCGGTCGTATTGCAGAATGATTTGTTTGAATGGGTTGCCCGCGTCGTTCCGAATCAATCGCAGCAACACGTCTCTTGATCACGGTCCGTGGTGGTTCGACCCCTTTTTTTGTTCTTTGGCTCTAACGACGTAGGGAGCCCCGGTCTGTTGTTGCAGGGGCCACGGCCAATCGACGAACAAGCGCCAAGCCACCGCTCAATCTCGTCAAGGGAGCTGTACCAAGTCTCGAAATCTACGGCCGCGACTTGCGTGAGAATACTGGAATGTGAAGTACCGTGTCGTCATGCATGACTTCCTTTGGCCTTGCAGCCCGCCTGTGTGACCGTGAAACGTTGTACAAGGTGCGCGTGTGGTGATTGGCTGCGCGTCAACGGCATGAAAACGATTGGTCGCGATGAAGTGATGGAGGGCGGGCGGAACGCCGACTGCACGGAAATTGAGCCCAGTTCGCCCGCGTAGGAGCACTGTGAGATCTTTCTTCCTGATCTTCCTGGCGAGAACGGAACGGAGGAGTCCGTGAGCATCCGGTGCTCCTTCCCACCCACCTGCCCCCAAGGAAGGCGCCTACCTGTTCATTGTGGTCTGCTCCGTGCCATCCTTGTCTGCCCCTTTCCAGAGTCTAGGGAAAAGCCACGGCAATGTGCTCAGTATTCGCCCCAGAATCTCAAGCAATGCTCTTTCCCGCGCGGACTGTGGAACGCGCCGACCAATTTCCAGTTTTTCTTGTTCATCTTGTTCAATTGACGTAATTTGCAAGCTGTTAATATGTCGGGCGAGGTCGCTTCCGTGCGCAGTGCTCTTGCCAACACTGTTCTCTGATGAGCTGTCGTCATCTGAGCAGGGTTCTCGCAAAGGGCTACACTCGAGTTCGCCCCAAACGGGACGCGTTCTTGTGTTCAGACGAATGGTCCTCACTCGGTGTTGCGCACTGAAGGCACACTGTGCGACGTTACATGTATCATCTCGTTCGGTATGATCGAGTCTACGGGTGGTGCCAAGGCCGTCTGCGTCCGCAGTCTGGCTGAGGACCACCAAGAAATGGTGATGGAACTTGGCTCAGGATTAACACGTACGTAAGTGCTCCGTACTCGGTAGCGACAAGTGTACGGAGTACGGAGTATGGATAATAGCTGTAGGCATACCCTTGATGCTGGGGTGGATCGTCTGCCCCCGTACACTCCGTACTGTAAAATGTGCATTGCAGCAGAGGGACAGGCCCCAGTCCCTCGTGCCCGGGGCCTCATTATGCCTGTCGGTCCATCCGCTCCTACTTCCAGCTTAGCGCTGCAGCGTGCTGTGGTGTGCCGTGGTGTGCTGTGGGCGCCTGTCCTGAACCTGTGTGCCCGTGCCTGTCCGGTGCCTGTGCCTGGCCAGTTGCCCTGGAACCTCCCCTGTCTGGTCCCTGTCCATGTCCGCTAGCCTGTCTAGTTGTGTTTCTCATGGAACCTGGCACTTCCCCTCGTCCCCGTCCCCATCCCCATCCCGTCGTGCCCGTCTGATTTCTCGCACACTTGGACCACCGTCGATTTCTCCCTCTTCTCCGCCGTCTGTCTTTCTCCCTTTCCCAAACGCCTGCAACGAGCAAAGTGCTACTGACCGGCCCCCATCGTCGACTTCTCTTGCCTTGGTTCCTTTTCGGCGGATTATGCTCGGTCAGAGTGGTTGACCAATAATAGGGATCGTGGCTGCTGGTTTATACTTCGCATTTCCCGCGTCCTTCTCGCGTCGTTTCAGCCCCGAACCGTCCGATCTCCGATGCCGCTTACGACGTCTCATCATTGAGAGAACTCCCGGAGAGAACAATATCTACGACTGCGAATTGGACGGTCTTACAGCAAGGTAGATTCTGAAAGCTGCGAATTAGCGGGTTCCTTCTTTCATCACTTTAATGACGCTGCTGGACAACACTGCTCCGAATTTGACTACTCTGGATTCTGGCTGTCTACAGACCCCCATTCAACGTTGAAAACGCGCAACGGCCAGCAAAATTGATTCGGAGACTGTTCCATCTACAGGGATGAAGATCAGTTGAGAAGGGGACCATCGTCTTTCTGCACTCGACGTTTGCGCCTTGGTTATCAGCCTCGGGCCCTTCGCAAGGTCGAGTTGCAGACATGTCTTTTCCGGAACCCCCGTTCTCGTTGGACGGAGCATGCACGGTCATCTACAATGGAACTTTCTACTCTTACTCGTCCAAGGGTTTTCAGTCGATAAGCTTGCAGAAAGGCGCAAAGCCAAAGTGGGAAATACTCGAAATGGGCGCCAAGGTCACCGGTGCGTTTAGCTGTGTCGGCTCTGATAGACCAACGAATGTCAGCCCAGCATTTTTCGTTATCGGAGGAGAGCAGGAAGCAGGCACCGGCCTACAAAAATTTACATATTCGGAAGGAAAATGGACGACTGTGACGCCCACAAACCTGGTTACCAAGCATCGGCAATGGCACGCCAGTGCATACATCGAGGCGGACGACAGCATTCTCGTTGTTGGTGGAAGTCAGGACGGCAAGTACGGACCATCCGCGGACACGTTCACCATCAAGGCTTCGGAGCCTTACACCGTCACATCACATCCACCCAAGCCGGCTCCAAACGCGCCTCCGCCCAGTCTTCGACCGCTTATAATCCCATGGACGAACTCGGATGTCTTGATAGTTGGAGGCGGGACTACTCCGGAGCACGCCAAAGTTTTCTACTTCAACTCCATTGCTGGCTCGAGATTCTCCGGCTGCAGCTTTGCCGACCCTCTGCAGAAGGACACTACATCGATTCAGGGCACTTGCGTGACAGGAAGCGATAATTCTATCAGCATCGTCATGTTCGATTTGTCGGTGTCGCCGTCTAGGGTGTTTCGTGCCACTGTGCGCGATGCTCAGGGTGCTCCCAGGGTCGGTTCACCATTCATCTCTGCGAGCGACTCAGGCAACGGGCCCTCCGCGGCGAAGGGTGAAACGACTCTTTACAGTTGGCCACAATACAATTCTACGTTTGCACCTGAGGGCACGCGGACCAATTATGCCGCTGCCCGGGATTCTACGGGTATGATGGTGTTCAGCGGCGGAAGTTCCAATAGCCCGATCGCCATGTTTGACACAGCGAATAATGGTTGGATCAACGCCAACTCCTACTTCGGGGACAAGGAGCAAATTGACCTTGCAGCTCCATCCGCAACCCCGTCCGCGATGGAGTCGTCCACTTCAGGGACGGTCGCGTCAACCCCTGCTGCTTCGACGAACGCAGCCGCCCTTTCGCCAGCCACTTCAGAGCAAACAGAAGACTCTGGTGTCAGCGCTAATGCAATCCTGGGCGCCACACTGGGCTCTATTGCCGGGTTTCTCCTCCTTGTCGGCCTTGTTTTGTTCTTTCTCCGATGGCGGAGGAGGACACCCGTACATGCTGAAGCGGGCGAAAACCGACCGCCGTCCAACGAAAAGGATATGACCGCTTTCAACAAAGGCACCTATTCTCCGTCGGGAGATCTGCGTGGACATCGCCCGCAGGCCTCGGCCGAGTCTTACTCTTCCGTCGCAATTCTCATGAGCAGAGTCAATAACAAGGAGAAGTCGGGTTTGTCAAGACATCCCAGTAATGACACGGCAAGAAGCTCTGTCAGCTCTTTGCACAAGCAGTTTAAGAGCACCATCAGTAAGCCGATACCCCAGGAGACGGAGCACCCGGCCTTCCAGAGCCAAGATCATCGCGGCACAGTCTTCCCCGCGGCTGTAACGGATGCTCGACCCAAGACCCGCACGAACGAGGCCAGTGGTGTCACTCGTCGCAGCTCAGGCTGGAACCGTTACTGGTCTGGAGGCAGCGCCCTTCAGATCCTTGGCTTTGGCAATGGTAATGGAAAAAGAACGACTGTTGTGTCGGAGCAAAGTTCTCGATATTCGGATACCGTGAACAATGCCCGAGTCACCCAGGACTCAGCTACAGTTCCACCTTTGACTTTCGACGGTCGGCCTCGGGTGAACAGCGTCAACTCAGGCAGCCCAGTCGTTGCTCAACACCCGGTTGCGATGCCATTCACCGAGGGCATGTCAGGCACAATCGAGCGTCCCGTCTCAGGTGTTTCTTCGGGCTATTCTAGTGGCATCCCGGAGAGCATCAACGAGACATGGGATGCAGCAGAAGCCAAGAAACCTTGGAGTACAGACCGCGCTGTCGGCGGCGCATACAATTCCACCAATCCCTTTCGCACCACCGCCGAGACATCTGATGCGGCCTCCGGAGGACAGCAAGCTCCCTCGGGAGTCAGCAAACAACCTCAACTTGCCATGGCGTCAACGTCTGACATGAGCTGGCTCAACTTGGGAGATGCTACCCGAAGGTAGACGGCCGCCTTTGCCTTGGTGGTACTGCTTCCATCATTGGCCTCACCCATCACGCGCCGAGCATAACTTCGCAGGCCCACGTCCGGTAACATGGTCGGTCCCTTCTCAACGACTCTCTGTGAGCGCCTCCATCGCATGCGCCCTTAAGCAAAAAAAACTGTCATCACTCCTGGATTTCAGTTGGTTGAGGTAGGATCGGAAAAATACGAAAAGCCTGGCGTGCTGATCGGCCTTTCTTCTTTGCCCGGAACCTCCGCAAGCCCCAGCAGCTCACACGTACCGGGCCAGCGTAAATCGGCAGCGACTTCTCATCAGCTCATTAATCACTCATTTCCTTCGCACCCTCGTGTTGGCCCCATCAGGACTAATGACATCAATCCTTGATATATGACATGACCTGGAGTCGGTGTTGTTCTATTTAGACATTTTTGGACCATATTCTGCATTTTCAGGCAAAATATTCTGTCTCTTCTTTTCCTTCCTCTTTCGTCAACATACCAGTCTCGAGGGTCAAACTCGGACGTTTTCCTGTTTTCATCTCTATTCCCAAGTATCGTCCTCCATTGACTTGAAAACCACACCCATCAAGGTCACACCTCATCAAGGAAAGGAGGTGTCAGGCCTCGAAGAAATCACAACGCAGCAACGATGTGTTGCTCGGAGGGACAGCTCCGGGGGGGCTCTATCGTGTCTCGGGCCGGGCGAACAGCTCGTTGCATCTGTGCGGCGTATGGCACTCTGGCAAGATTTGTAGCTACTCGCAGCATATATGCATAAAAAGCCGTATAATGTTAGCAAACACATGATGTGACTCGACGCGCGTGATAATAATAACTCAAGTACGAATGCCGCCGTGGCCACGTATTGTACCGTGCATGGTTTTGCCTCCGTTGGTAGTGGCCGTGAACAGGAGGCACGAGGAGACACGATGATGCATTGATGAGAGAATGGCCGGCGCAGTGTATTCTTCAGCAGGTTCAACGTGTCAGTCCGCAACAATTGACGTCGGACATGTCAACAGGTTGTGCGGTGAGCCTTGGACAGTGTACGAAGGCCGGTCAACGATGGCCATTGCTCACAAGGAGGGTTGCTTCTGGCGAACGCTCCCTCTTTTCTCATGAGGTCATACAGCAAAGAGGTGATTTGTATGGAGCCTGAGGACATTGATGTCCCAAGCGGGCATAGCTAACCATGGGAAACGTCAAGGTAGCGGCCATAGGCAACGCGGAAAGACGGAACCATAGACGCGTTATTTGTCGTCTGAGACGACTTACTGCATCTCATGCCGACGACAGCCGTGCAGCTCCCACTGCAAAACGGGAGAATGGTGACTACGGATCTCGCTGCTGACGCCTTGATACGCCAGGTAGGCCAAATGGGTTGTGTTATTGCAGGCCATCGGCTAATCAACAGACGCTGACCTATTGTTAGCCGGGTGGTTAGTGTCCGTCACGGCTTTTGCAAATCATTGAGGGGCCTGGTGTTGATAAAGGCCGCACTACTCCGTACATACAGTGGGTCCCAGGTAATTCCGACCCAGAATGTATGCGATATGAGGTAGAGATGGGTCGGAATTACCTGGAGGGACTGTATGTATGTACCTGACGGTAGGCCTTTCCTGTTTAGGAAGCCCAACAGAGTTGAGCTACCGCCGGCGATTCGACTTGCAGCTCTGCTTGATTGGACGCCTTTCCTTTTCTAACATTTCCGGTCTCTTCTTGCTTTCTTTTTTTTTTGCTTTCTTTCCTGATTCTGGCCCTTCCCCATCCCGTGTCTTCGTCCTCGTTTCTTCTTTCCTTGTTGTCACATGTCTGCCCACATCGTACAGTGCAAGCCGGCGGATCTCCGAAGTCTGTTGGCCACGCAAATCGAGAGGAAGGTGGCTGCCGAGGACGGAAAGACAGAGAGGACAGGGATCACTCCTGTCGGACGGCCCCTCCCCGAGTCGCTTGACGGATGTTGCTCCCGTGCGCAGTCTCACTTTGCCTCCCTGGGCCTGTCTCAATGTTTCGATCGAATGTTCGGCTGCCCGCTTGCCAACCACGACGCAGACCAGCGTGTAGTACAGGGTATGGCGGCCGTGGTTCATCTCGTCGCAATCATCATGACGACGTAGCTCATGCAGCTCGACTGCGCGTGTCCACAATGAATGTCGCCCTCTTCAACGCCGGGAGTCAGCTGGGACTTGTCAGATCGGACGGCCTGCATTTGTCACCTGCAAGGCTGCAGACGTTATCTACAGTACCTAAAGTAGCACTCACTGTCTGATGCGTCCGTGGCCTCCCTCCGTCCTCGCCCAGTGAAAGATGGATGGTCACGTCAATCGGGGCATGATCTTGTTGCAGTCATGTTGAGTGGTGAGCATGCTCATCCTGGGTGTGAAAAGGGCTGGCAAACAGCCGACGCATATGGCGGCGCTCCGTGCCTCACAAAGTGCGTCATGTCGCCAAATACCTTGTTACCCGGGGCCGCATGCCCTCCCCCTCCCCATCCCCCATGGAGATACCGAGCAGATAGCGTGCGCGGAGCACAACACGGATGGGCCAAGGAGAGAGACGGCTTGAATTGGCAAATTTTTAATTAGTCGAGAGGAACGGAGAGGGCACAAAAAACCTGATTGGAGATGCGGGGACGTACGACGCCAAGTTTGGAAAGTTGCTCCTTCCCCAGCCGCACTCACTGCCAAGATGATGCAAGTACACCAAGTACACGAAGCTGTTCGTCCTCCATGATGGTGTTGGTGGCCTACGGAAGGCTGTGGGCTCCGGCCAAAAGCCCTGGCTCCGGTTCAAGGCCGCCAACACAGCCCACCAGCTCCCCCACCATGCCCACCATGCCCACCATGCCCACCATGTCTCGACATCGCCCTAGTGGCTTTCAAAATGACCCTTACTCGGCCGCACCAGCCACGACGTTTTTCTTTTCCCACCCCCTTCCCGTCTTCAAGCCTTCGATTTCTTGTCTTTCGGCGGGGGCTCACGAAGCTCGTAACCGCCGCTCCATCTCCGACCGCGCTTCGTCTTGGCGCCTCGCTTCCATTCCCGCCGAAATTTGCAGCCTCGTGCCCTGCGGCACTTCCATACTTTACATTACCTTCACCTACACCGGCGCATTGCACTGAGACAGGTCCTCGCTTCGGCGACCCCTTCGATCACCCATTACAGCCTGCAAGTCTCGGGGAAGAAAGGAAAGACGATAGCGGATCACGGACCAAGCAAGCTCACGGGCTCGCTCAATTTGGTCATTCGACACCAGACTGTTGGTTCTTTCGAAACGACTCGATCGACGCGCGACTCGCCCGGGGCCATTTTGGCTTTTTCTTCGCCTTTTTCTCCCCATTGTTGCCGCGTTTTGAGTACACACGAGACGGCGCAGCTCTCAGGCCAACTTCGGTCGAGATCATCGCGACAGAGCAAGCTGGAAGTCCTTGTATCGTCGAATACTGACTGGGGACAAAAGCGATTCACGAAAACCGCTCGACCGTCGGTCAAGGACCACCACTCCAAGCTTTCTGCCCGCCATGATGGCTTCGGCAACCTGGGATGGTCATGATCAGCACATGACGTCTACGGGCGATGATGACTTCAATCAATTTCTCGACATGAGTAGCATGGGAAACATGGCTGACAGCATGTCCTTTGAATTCCATAGCTTTCAGCCTGGCGTATCGCAAATAGGCACGCTGAATCAACACCACCACCAGCTCCGACAGCGTCAGCAAGCTGATGCCATCATGGCCGATTCCGACGCCTCTCACATTATTCCCCCGAGTGACAGCGCAATCCAAAATGGCTCTTCAGCCATGGTTCCCTCGGCCGACATCTCCGCCCAGCCGTTGACCACGGCTATTCCCAGCGACCCCATTACAAGTATCGACGCCCAGATTGAATATCTACAGCAGCAAAAGCTCCATCATCAACAGCAGCGACGACTGCAAGAGCAGCGCTCGACCTTCTTCTCGCGCCACCAATCCGTTCCTCCCACGCCTCAAAGCCTCGACATGTCCCCTGGTGGCGGACAATTCTTCCTCCAGGCCGAGCAGGTGGCTCAGCGCCCGACGTACGATGGCGGTTACCAATCTCACATGACAGAACAGCAGGAGGTCAGTAAAGCACTCCTTTCTCCCAGTCTCCCTGCGAGACGCGCATGTCTGCATGTGCGAGGGGATCATGACCCCAACTTCAGCGCGAGACTCCTCCACCCTCTGATACGTCCGGCTCACATCTCATCATAGCTTGCTTTCACACCCTTGGTCTCGCCTGCTGTCACGCCGTTGGACCGTCATTTCAACATGGACAACCCGTTTGCCAATCCTGCAGCCTATTTCAGTCCGCTCACCTCGCCTGCTCTGCACGCGCAGAATGACTCGTCTTCCGTACACGATTACAGTACACAGTCTAACAATTCACCGATCGAAACAGAACTGGATACACCCATAGCCGCTCACCCGGGAAACTTGACGAATACGGACTTGGCGAGAAAAGCCAGGAAAAACAACGCGGTCAAGGCACGGAGCAAATCTGGCGTCAAAAAATCACCCCTAACCAAACCTCAACGTCGGAAAACAGGTCCCAGCCCTGCGCTTGTGTCGCAAGTGCTCAGCGAAGTGGACGAGAATGCGCAAACTGGGGACCAGGTTTTATTGCCGTTGCCGGCGACGCCGACGGATGTCTCCGAGGAGAATGCATCTGTATCACCCGAAAACCTGAGCGAGATGCCTCCACCGCCCGTGCCTGGCCGACGTTCGACCAGCAGATCACCCTACATCGCGGCTCAAAATAGTAATTCACAGCAGCCAACGCCTCGCTCTTTGACCCAGGAGCAGAAACAACAAACAGAACCGCAACACCAGCAGCAGCAAACGGAAGAGGGAGAGCAACACCGGCCTCATCCCGCGACCCCGGCTTCGCTTATGAAGCTCCCAGCGTCCAAGACAAAGAGATCGCCAGCCAACAGCCAAGAACAACATGTTGTCACGGACAATATTGAGTCGCTGGAGTTACCCGAATCAATATCAAAGAAAACGATTGCGCCGGCCATTGTCCCATCCGCCTCACCAAAGATCGCGTCGAACACTGCCAAATTTGATTCGAATCAGCCCATCCTTTCTCTCGTCGTTCCAACCCCCGCAGCCGCCGCAGCTGCGCCCGTAAGTCAGAGTCCACAATCGAAACCGGGCTCGACCGTGTCCAGCGCTCGCAAGACATCACAGGCGCCCAACAAGAACAGCAGAAAGAGGTCGACAAGCTCAATTCATGCGTCGCCCGCCTTGTTGCCCAAGATTTCGCCGAAGATCAAACCGCTTCTTCCCGGATCCGCCGGCATGTCTCTGGACGACACCGCGTCGCGATGGCTGATGACCAAGTCTAATTATCAGAATATCGTGGAAGGCAATACCGTTCCCGGCGTGACGTATCCATCAGAACTTTCCACAAATTTGACGTCCAAACGGACGTCGCACAAGATTGCCGAACAAGGTCGCAGAAATCGCATCAATTTAGCGCTACAAAACATGGCCAGCCTGCTCCCGGACCACCAAAAGTCGGAGGAGGCCCTCCCCGCATCCAATGTTCCCAACAGCAAGGCAAGCGTGGTGGAAAGCGCCATTAATCACCTGAAAAGTCTGCAGCAAGAGAATGTCGATCTAAAATCAGAGATTCAGGAGCTGAAGAGCCAGCTGGACAAGCTGCAGGGGAGTACGGCTAGTGACGGCGCCGGCTCTTCGTCATCATAGGCGTTGCTTTGTGTTGGCGGAGAGCCGGCAGTAGCGTTTGGTGTGCCCCATGCAACCCTTGCCTATCAACTTTTGAACGACTCAAGCTGAACGAGCCTACGCAAGTACGTGATGAGCCCGTATCTATGACGATGGCGATGGCGATGGCGATGGCGATGGCTACGGCGTTGACGGTTTCTTGAATCATACCCTGGCGGCTATTCTTATATCAATTCTATCTCATTATTGCATAGCTAGTGTTGTTGTGTCGCTTGGTGAGGCCGTGAGATTTGTACGCATTTGAGTGTCGTCTTGAAGTCTTTCACGAGCCACTAGTTTCGACGCGTTGTCGCCAATGTCAAGGCGATTTCTCGCTGTGCTGGGCAGAGTTTAGGGTTGGTAGATTACCCAAATGGAAAAGCTGCCTCGCATCGTTTGCACCACACGCATCGAAATGCTGATTACGAGATGGACTGCGCAAGAAGAGTCGTTTCGACATGCCACAAACACGCAAGAACGTGCACTTAGGCACCCTTCTCCCTATTGAAGGCGCCAAAAGCAGGTCTTGCCTCTGCCGGGCTTTGTATATCTTGCGTGTCCGTAGGTCGAGAAGGCGGGGCAAGCAAAACGCCTGGTCATGAAGTTGAGTTGCGCAATTTCGAATCGATCAGAACGTCCTCGTCGAGTTGTTCCATGACATGGAGCACAAGCTTCAGGCTGTCCATGAAAGAATTGACGGCTACGCGCAGCATGCGATTGGTCGTCGCCTGGTACTGCACCCTCAGGACGTGATCATCGGCATCATGGCCCAGGGAGAGCTGTCGCTGCACCAAGGGAGAAAGTTCAGGATCGACGCGGAGGGCCTTGAGAGCCGTCGAAGCCAGTCTCGCCGTCGGGAGAGGGACACTCAGATCTCTGCGACTTGTCAGCCATCGTCCCTTCCTCCGAGAGCCGTGGCAAAGCATGTCATTTCCAAGTCTGCAGGAGCCATGACGTGTTTGGGATGGAGAAAAGCAATGCGAACAGGGTGGGCGCTGTGGCTGTGGGTCGAGGCCAGAGAATGGGTGAAAGGAGAAACGTACATTGTACAGGGCCATTGTGTCAAAGCTGTCGTCATGGTCGGTCGTCGGGGCCAACCCTGCGAACTAGGTCGTGGTTGTGGTCGTGACAAGCGTCGATGGAATGCGGTTGTTGGCGGGTGCTGTGGATCGTGACGGGTGTGCAGGATGAAGAATGTTGTTCCCGGCGTGATGCATGAAGTACGCCACCACGGCTGATGACGGCTGGGGCTGACGGAGACGGATTGGCTCGAATGAGGACGGGATGCGGTTGTCGTGGCAACAGGTGGCGACCCGCTCAGAATGCCTGCAAGATGCAGGAGACGGACGGATAGAGAATAACAGGTCGTGGTCACACAAAACAACAATCCTTGCTCATGGGGGGGGCCTTTCATCGCGGCCAAAACCTCTCTCTTCCCTTTTATGTTTAGTTTACGGTACAAAAACATTGTGAATGCCATCCCGTCGCCCCCATTGAATTGCCCCTTGCACTCCCCCAACGCGCTCTCATCCTTTTCGTTGTTTCGTTCATTTCGACGACATTTCACCATCAGACCAGACGGACGACGCTGGTGGGACCGGTCCATCCATCATCCGACGACAGCCGACTGCGGGGGTAAGCGACTCGAACGAAAGAAAGAGAGACAGAGAGAGAGAGAAAGAGAGAGAAAGAGAGAGAGAGAGAGCTTTTGTATGTGATCCGAGTTGGTCCAGGCGATCCGATCCAATGGGCCTCTCTCCCCGGCGCCAGCAAAACGCGGGCCAAATCATCGAGTACATCCCAGGTAAGGTGCCAAGGGCAACCGCCAGCCATCGGCGAATAGCCTTTGGTGGCCATCAAATTGACTTTCCGCTAATCTACCCCAGATCGTCTCTATCTCGGCGCCTACGTTCATCCCCCGACGGCAGAAACTCTGTTTCCTGGTCAAGAACCAGCAACTTCGTCAAGGAAACGATCGCATAGAGAAGCGGATGTGGACAGAAAAGAGCCGTGCTACTTCACCGTCGACGCCAGCCTGCCCTACAATGCCTTCCACCACGACTTTGGCCCTCTGCACATCGGTCACCTGTACCGCTTTGCCCTCCATTTCCACGATATACTCGGCGCCAAGGAGAACAAGGACCGACCTGTTGTTTTTTGGAGCGCTGCTGATCCGAGGAGTAAGTCCGGCCGCACAGGCACGCAAACGCGAACCATGCTGATGACAAGTTTTACCCAGGCCGCGCGAATGCCGCCTGCATGCTCGCCTGTTACATGGTCCTGATTCAAGCTTGGCCGCCCCATCTCGCCCTCGCCCCGATTGCCCAGGTCGATCCGCCCCTGATGCCGTTTCGCGACGCCGGCTACAGCCAGGCCGATTACGGTGTCACCGTCCAGGACGTCGTGTACGGCGTGTGGAAAGCCAAGGAGGAAAAGTGCATCGACCTTGACAACTTCGACCTCGAAATGTACGAGCGCTATGAGCGAGTCGAGAATGGCGACTTCAACTGGATCACACCACATTTCCTTGCCTTTGCTTCACCACAACATGCTCCCGTCGCCAAAATCACCCCAGACTCTGACCTGTACCCCCTATTACCACGCGACATTCAAGCCGTGGACACTCATCAGTTGCTGCCCCAGCCCTTCAAAAATGTCTTGTCTCATTTTGCTGAGCGGGACATTGGGTTGGTGGTCCGCCTGAACTCCCATCTGTACTCACCGACGTATTTCGAGGCATTAGGGATGCAACACATCGACATGATTTTTGACGACGGCACCTGCCCGACCCTTCGCATCGTCCGCAAGTTCATCCGCCTAGCGCACGAGACCATCACAGTCAAGAAGAAGGGCATTGCTGTGCATTGCAAAGCCGGCCTCGGCCGCACAGGCTGTCTCATCGGCGCCTACCTGATTTATCGGCACGGCTTCACCGCCGACGAGGTCATCTCGTTCATGCGTTTCATGCGGCCGGGCATGGTCGTGGGGCCTCAACAACACTGGCTGCATCTCAACCAAGGCACTTTTCGAGAGTGGTGGGTTGAGGAGCGAGTTGAGCGTCGTCTGAGGAGAGAAATGGCCGCTGCGGCTCCGCCTCCGAGCACACCCATTCGCGCAATGCAAAAGACCAACCTTCGCAACGGTCAAACGTCGACGCCGCCCAACCGCAGCTCTTCGAACCGGACCCCCCTCAGCGAGGTAGACCAGGAACGCATGAATGGCGTGCAGGAGGACTGCTTGCCGGCTCCGACGCCCGGCCAGCCGAGAAAGACGACGCGCGCCACCGATCGCCAACACCCATACCAGCGACCAGGAGTTCAACAGAGAAACAGCATGGAGGAGCAGCAGCAGCAGGAGGTCCAGCTCGAGACAGAGATCATGGCCATGCACCGTCACTCACAAGGGGCCGACTCGGACCAGGAGCTACACCTCCGGGTACGGAGCCATCGCAAAGGCTCGCACTCGCCGTCGCGGATAGACAAGATGCGCGCCGTCAGCCAGACCACATCGACAGTCTACGTGATCGACAATGACGCCTCGCGGGACGCCGAGAACATTGGTAGCGGTCGTCCCAAGACGGTAGACCGCGTGGCCAGCACGCCCAGCAGCGTCATGACCAAGGTCCGGGCTCGGAAGCGCGTAGGATCCGAATCTCCGCTCAAGGCCAAAGAATCTGCCGGCATTCGCAAGACCAGCGGTCGTGTTGGCAGCACCAGCACGTCTGTATCGGCGACGGCGACGATGACGGCACGCAAAGTCTCGGGCTCGTCATAGGAGACGGCGGCGGGGGCTCGAGCGCGACGATTCCGACCACGATGAAGTTCACATGCCTGTCTTCTTTTTTTTTTCCTCCGTTTTCTCCTTCATGATTTTCTCTCCTCTTGTTTTCTTACGAAGCATTATCTTTTCTTTTTGTTCCCTCACCAGGGAACCGGCATGGCATAGGTGTCTGATTCCAAATCCACCGCTTGACGTTCTGGTTTTCTTTTTTCATCTCCCGCCTCACTCTCAGGAAGGGCGAGGGCGGTTTGCATAGCCACGCAGAGCCGTTGGGGACAAGAATATGTGCATCGCCTTGGGCATAATTGTGGAAAGCGTTCAGCAACACGGCTACCGTACCGATTTGAGCATCGTCCCGGGGGGGTGGGCATGGCGTGTAGGCGGGTGGATTTGCCCCTGTGCTGGGTTCCTTAGTTCCTACTTGGTATGGGTATGCGAGGCGTTTGACAATGTTGAATGGGATTCGACGACTGCGTTTGGGCCGACTCGTGATGTGTGTGATGCTATCTCGTAGACTTTCGCCTCCTGCCTCATCGACTTTACTGTATTTTGTCCGCCTTGAGCAATCCTCGGGCCACGTCGCTATGAGTTTATGTCTCGCAGCTTGTGGCGTACATCTCATGGCCAGTAATTCCTGTCTTCTGTCGTCATCGCTGTCCTCTGGTTCTCGTCGGCATAGCCATGGACCGCCAGGACTGGATTGATCTGCGCATCGTCGGTCCTCTGGAGCCCGTCTGATTATCTTTGCTGGATCGGTGTGTCTTGATCATACACCTCGTCGCCACCTGCAGATTCCCGTCATATGGTGCTGGACATTTGCACTACTTTGGTCATCTGGCGCGTACGCAGATCGAGTGCACGTGTCATCGTCTTGGTTGCTGTTCTGTTCACAAGCTGCGTTCAGGCTGATGTCCAGCTCACGCAGGCACGCACACCTTTCGTCAATCACCTGGTCCCTTCGGCATCTTGCCTCATATATTGCCACGCGCCCGTCTATCTCTCGCAAAGAAATTTCAATCGGAATACTCGACACAGCGCGCACCGCAATGAGTAGTCAGATAGATAACTCTCCTTCTCCTGAATTTCCATTTTCCCTCGGACGATGCAAGGCGTCTTTTGAAATCCACAAACAAGCGCCTCGTTGATAACCAGCTTTTACAACCCAGGCGCCGCTAAGTTTTCTCTTTTTCATGATTTCTCTTCCTGCCTTTCCCATATATACGCGACTGACCTTGAACTACACCGTGTTTAGACGAGTTCTGGTCAGCCCCTCTTCGATTTCTCTTGTGAAGGTGCGTATCGAGATGCAGTAGCCCTCGCTGCGCCAGCTAGTAGACCTTTTTCTTCTCATCAATGCTGAATTGACCGGGCCCACTATTGACAAGCAACAGGAGACCACCAACGATGGAGAGGATTTGGAAGAAATCGTATTTGGCAAAGTCCTTGTGAGGGTGGTGTTCGTGGAGCTGCACATGATCAGTCCTTGCTTCACTTGACCACACAAGTCATGGGACGCAGAAAGGTAGCAACGCGCAATGGGAACTCACCGTCCAGAAGTTGTTGACGAAAAGGTTGAAGATGCTCAATATAACGACCAGCAGGGTGGCGCTGAACTTGGCCTTGAAACCGACGACAACCATGACGCAGGCACCAGCACCGAGAAGGGAGACGAGGACTCGCCAGATGGACCATTGGCCGGTGAAGACGAAGCCGACGAAGAGAAAGATGAGCAGCACGCGACCGGCCAGCTGGAAGTACATTTTGCGATCCTTCTCGTCAATCTGGGGAAGCCCGGCAAAAGCCTTGGTCTTGCGCACCCAAGAGTCGGAGAGGACCATGAGCAGGCCTCCGATGACGGAGAGGTTGCGGAGGAAGAAGTTGAGGTCGAAGATCAAGCCGTAGCCGAGCGCCTGGGTGACGACGACGCCCATGAGACCGGCGACGGCGTAGTCGGAGTGCTTTCGCGCAATGACGAGGACAGAGCACGACAACATGGCGGCGACGTTGACGAGGAGGAATACGTGGGTGAGACCATTGGGGACTGCGGCGACAACAAGGTCAGAACGAAGGACGAGGAGCGGCACCGGCGGTAGACCTCTGGAAGAGGCCGGAGAAGCTTACTGTGCCGGTAATCGTGAAGGTAGAGCAGCTGGTCCGCCCACTGCATGATGATCCGCAGAGCATCTTCGATGAAGGTGACGACGATGAGAAAGCGACCAATGGCAGGCAGATAACTAGGCGCTTGGTGTAAGTACAGAGGGTGATGAAGAGGAGAGATTTCAGGAAGTCGCAATAACGAGAGGGAAACAAAGAACCGAAATGCGATCAGAGGAAGCACACATTCATGCATGTGTTCCTGCCAGGGTCAGGGGCACACGACTTACGGTTTGATGGGCTCGCTGGCGCTATCGAGAATGTCTTCAACCTTGCTGGTATATGGGCGAACCTGATCGAGAATGCCGCCGCCGCCGCCGGATCCTTCTGCAGGAGCAGGACCGCCATAAGCGGGAGCACCGCCGAGGCCGTATCCGGTAGGACCACGTTGCATAGCTGCTGCCGAGGTGCGACTCGAGGAGTTTTCGGGAAGCGGGTTCGTCTCGTTGGCAATGTCGACCTTGTTGGGCGACGTCGTGATGAAGAAGAAGAAGAGAAGAAGAAGAAGAAGTAGAAGAAGACAAAAGCGGCGGGTGGGAACCCAAGTTTCGGACGAGGGGGAGAGAGCAGCGTGGCGCACTGTCAACCGAGTAAGTTCTGTGGCCTGGAGGTACGTAGTTCCCAAGGTAAAGGACTTGTAGCGTTGGGAAAGCCCCGGCCAGCCCTCGGATGCCTCGTTTTTTCGGCGTGTGAGGAGCAAGAGAAAACGTTGCAGACGGGGCCAATGATCGACAGACGTCGAGATGGAAGACGGCGATGACCACGAGACTCGAGGTCAGATCATGACAGCTGTTTCGCTCGGCACTGTAGAAGGGAGCGAGTGGGCCTTCGGCAACTGTGTCCTTTTGTCGTGCTTGCAGTGGCCTTTTTTTTTTCTTTCCACGGCCCGGCTGTTC
>JARJRV010000090.1:0-45065 GCA_030783925.1 Aschersonia sp. MBC 735 | reverse complement strand
GTGCGGAACTATCGTTCAGCATTACGGCAGACGGTTGTCGTTGTCGCATCGCGGGGTTTATCCTTTGCCATGTTCGTGTGACCTGGCTTATTTCATCGAATGCTCATCAAACAGGTGGTTCCATAGTTTGACCTGGCGCAATCGAACAGTTTCCAGCTACAAATAGTCGACACGGAGGCTTTCGGGAGGGACGATTGCGCTACCACCTTACCATTGGCGAGCTCGACGCTTAGCCCCGACTGTAGCTTCATCACACTGTACCATGTCCAGCCATAGTATCAAGAGACAAGCAGCTCCGTCATGACCTTCTCAGAAACGTCCTACTTCCATCGTCATCGTCGTTGCTGTAGCCAAGTAGAATGATGAATAGAATATGCCTCGTGCTCCTGCAGTGCCACGTCGCGATCTGCCCTAATCGCTAGCAAGGAAGGGATCTACATCAGAGCAAGGCGCAAGCTTCTATGCTGCATTTCGACGGTACGGCTCACCATGTCAGTGCGTCTTGAACACACTCTGTGTGGTAGCTGGACTCGGCGTGACGCATATCGCGCCCGTCATGAAGACGACGAGGCGCTCGCAAATGTCGAGGCACCTGCAAATAGCAGGCGCATGCCTAGCATGCAAGGTGCTAGGGCTCGCTTAAATCATCATTGACTCGTACTCAAAATGGCGGATCAAGGTAGTCTTGCCCTATCTGTCTGTTGACACAAGCTCAAACTTGGGCTACCGCTCAATGTAATATAGGCCCGAAAGAATCGTTCCAGACAGTCACGGCAAGTTCACTTTTGGAGGCTCATAGGAGGCTTTGTATTCCTTCAAAAGGCACCAGAGTCATAACCTCCATAAGGCACCACACTGTTTCCTCCACTGTCCCAACCCAAAATCGCTTCTGACATGACGTTGCCACGCCGACTTTTCAACTCCCTGTTCTCAACAACAAGGAAAGTGCAGAAACCCAAGAACACGAGGAAAGCCTTTCGAGAGCCCGCATCTACCGTCCTTGAGTACTTCGAAATCGCATAGAAGTCCCGGAGATGGGTGAATTGATGCACTTCTGCAGCCGATACAGCTCCTCTTCCATGCGTATCCACACACTGGCCTCCAGTTGGCAACACATCCAGAAGTTGCCGTCCGCATCTATGCCAATCACTTTACACGCAGCCTCTGTCGGCTGAGCGTCCATTTGGAGGCTATACGCGGCGATCATAGTGCCAGTGACGTTGAATCTTGGTCTGGTTACGTCGCCCTGGCGTATGACAGCCGGTCCAAAGTCTGCCGCCGAAAAAAGTCGCAGCGCCGTCAGGTCGCAAAATTCGAGACGGGAAGCCGACGCATCTCCAGGCCAGACAGGAGCGCTCTTGTGCGTCTTCGTCTCCATAAGGTCTTTTGCTGAGGCCAATAGCTGATCCGCAGAGATCTGATTGTCAACACATCTTTTGTGCTTGAGCGAGAGTTCCGCCGTGGACTTTTTCATATCGCGCGGCGACAGCTCGGAGTAAACAGGGATGGTGAGGTTTTGTAAGTACTCTCCAGATGGATACCGAAGTGGCGTGATGCCGCGACGCATGTTGATAGAACGGCTGCCAGTAACCGCTCGCGGTGCGGACTTGCCTTGTCCCTGCAACTTGCTGACCCACGCAAAGACAATGTCTGCATCGCTGACGTTCGGCAAGCGCTCATCTTCGTCGTCAGACGACAAAACCGACAGATCGGCGCGAATCTCGCTGAGAAATTCGTCATAGACAATTTCAGGAATATACACCATTCTTCTCTGCAGGCGTGGCTGGCTTCGGACCTGGCACCAGGCCGGCAAAAGGTACTGAGCCCATGTCGTGGGTTCCATGCGTTGGCAGTGTACGAGAGGCCCCTTTTCTTCAGCCCTTGCCACGAGCTCCTCCACGATGTCCTTTTCGGTTCCGAGAACAGTCACCACTTCCTTTGATCGCCCTGCCAGAACGAGGGACCAGTTGTCGAGAAGAGCTCTGAGGCTGACATCGTCTAACGTGTTGCCAGGCCATGAGATCGTCACAACAGTCGCATCGTAGAACGAGAGGACCTGGAGTATCAGTTGCGGCCATTTCCTGTCTATGAGATCTTTCACTCGCATAGGAAATTCGGGGTGGAAAAGTGCCGATGGGTTTTCCGAGGCATAGCTTTGTGTGAACGCCCGTCGTGCCGGGAAACTGAAGTGCCTCCCCACCGGGTGACATTGGATATTGCTATGAAGATGCTCGGCATGAAAGAAAACGCAGGCAGGATGCTCGGCGTTGAACTCGTCAGGGACGTATGCCTCCACAAGGCCGTCGGCCTGCGTGTGCCGTCAGATCAATATTCAAGGTTCACGTGAATGTCCTCGCTTGATGAGAGCTCATGACTTACCCCGACTCGCAGACGGGATGCAAGTTTCCTCCAATCTCCTATCTCCAGCAATTGACAAAGAGACGCGTGGAGCTTGTCGGCGTTGAGCACATCGTTGAAGCACAAAACCCAGGTCAGCAGTGTTTGAGACTCAATCGGCTGATCCAATGCGTGAAGCGGGTAAACACGGTGATTCACGTCCACGTCAGTCTTTTTACTCGAGCACTTGGATCTCGCGGTGCAACACGAGGAAGCCATGATCTGGAGCTGGGGTCCGCTGTTGCCAATCGGAGAAGTGCGGAAGTCGGCTGCGAATCGAGTTGCTTCAAAGATTCAGGAATAAGCTCACATCTAAACCACATGAATGCGAGACTGCGGGCCCTTTTAGGGGTTCAGGCTGGCTGAGGCAGCAAGCAGATGCTTCCCACACTTTGAAGACTATCATTAAGACAACGGTCACACACAGCATATCTTGGGCGAGTCGCTGAGCATTCGCACGCGTTCGGACTCAACAACTGTCCAGATAAGATTGCCACACCCATTGGCCATGAGGCAGCAAGCACGACTGCCTGTATGGACGAATGCGAGGATGCACCAAAGTGAGACACACCGACAGAAGAGGAGCCCGCGCTTCCAATGCATCCGTCATACAGCAAGACGGGCGCGCTCGTGAATGACAAGCTTGGAGAGCTGGCAAAAGACTCTACAACTGGGACGCGCAGCGATAGCGACAATCGTGGCAATGAGCTCCCATGAATATGACGGTGAGGATCTCGGGCACGATTTTTGTTGTTCGCCTGTGGCATCTCGCGGGCATTGCTGACCTGGCCGTGGCTGCGGCACTGGCATTGGGTGAGGGGACGTGTCTCACCACGCTGCGGGCGCAGAAAAACATGTCGGCTTCAGTCTCGCAGTTCAGCACGCCACCTTGCACACGAACAGGGGTCATTGGTGTGTCTGCAACATAGCTGAAGTACGGAGTACTTTTTGATGCATTCGTGGTCAAGAAGACCTGACGTGATCCCAAGAGCAGTCTGGCTTTGAGGTTCTTGTGACACCGGTTTGCACCGTGTCAAGAAAGCGGCGCATACAAAGTTACACAAGATGCTGAGCAACCAAGATGCAGCGTACCACCGCTGCAGACGAACAAGTTGCGCAGGGGGGAGGTGAAGCGTCTGCTTCGAGTTCGGAGAAGTTCCCGCATGATCTCCGCGTGCAGTGGCTGTGAACGGCGGTATCAGTCCACCTTGGTGATGTGGTCGACGGCTCCTGGTTTCGATGACCCAATGGTTCGCACGGCACGAGGTTGAGTTGATGGGTGCTCAGGACATCGCAACAGTGCACATGCGACCACACGTACTCGGCGGTTGAGGAAATTGCTGATGTGAGGCGTGAAATGTGAAAACTGTTTACGGTGAAGGGTTTTGGAACGTGGGTCATCTCCTCGAGATTCCGAAGTAGGAAGGAACGCCCCGCGCGGTGTACGCAGCGCTGTTTACTACTCGATTCTTGGTCTGGTGCCTGGCGGGCACCTGCCACGACTGATCGAGACAAGTGCGCAGATCAGGACAGCCTATGATGAGAGGCCCGCGATCATCCACACAAGCTGGTCGGTCCTACGCACGGACTCCGGTCAATCGACTCTCTCTCGCAAGCAGGCAATTGGATGCACCGCCTCTTCTCCGTGCTCCGCAGAAGCATAAGCAGGTATTTTCAGGGCTGACCTCCCACGCTCCAAACCCTGAATAAATTCGGATCAGCGACTTGAAGCGGGCCTTGTAGTGGGGACCGCTGCCCAATCAGCGCTGGATTTGCCTGGAGCGGGAGTATCGTTTGGCCCGCGCACTTTCCAGCTCCTCCTCCTCCTCGCCTGCTCCGCCCCGATCTTGAACGGATATCCGGCATGGCAATCTCGAGAAACGACTCCCTTGGCCGCACCGAGAACATACGCCCAAAAAAAGAAAAAAAAAAGTCAAGGAAACATCTTCTTTGTCGGGCATAATTCAAGCAAGTCGGCTGGTCGGCTCGTCATGTTTAATTGTCACATCCACCTATACTCTCCGCTCCGAGAGAGAGTCAAGGAGAAAGCCGCACTCACCATGGCGCCCCTGCCGTTCGTTCTCCCGTTTTGCCGGCCACTTGAGATGGCTTGGACTAGGCCGACTTCGGGCATCACGAAACTCTTGCTCCCATGGCAGGTTCAGCACAAATGGCCCGACTTAGCCGGAACGGCGGGGCCGTAATGCTATTCTCGCCACTATGCGGCGCCTTCACAGGGGATTTCGAATGACTATTGCCGAGCGGCCCCGCGCCCATTCTCGTACAAAATCGATATTTGCGGTCATGGACTCATGGTGTTGTCAACTGACCGCGGGGGCTGCGAGGCTGCGCCGCGCGTACATTCACTTGAGCCTAAATACTCGCTCCCGCCAAGTCTTTTTTTTTTTAGAGGTTGTGATCTTTCGTTTGAGGCTTCTTGCTTCTCCGTCCTTCGCTTCTTTGCCTTCTCATTCGTAAAGCAGGAGCTGCGTGCTATTACTCCGTAGCTGTTGGCACTTTGATTCCAGACGACAGGTTGACTCAACTTTTCTGGTTCGCGCCTGTCTCACTTGCCGCTTACTGTTGTTTTCCGCGACTAAACCTCGTCCGCAGCGACAGAACCATTAATTTTTATTGTTTTTTTCCTCGGCGTTTGGAACTTCACCGACGTTGGCTCGTATACTTGATTTCATATCACGGACACTCGTCTAGCAGCGCAAAACACTTCGATTCCCAAGCCTTTCTCCCTCTTGTCCTCATCGAGGCATCATGGTGCGGACTGCAACTTTACACCTGTTGTTATGCGCTCTATCAGGGGCTGCCTTTGGCGCTGACCTGCCATCTATTGTGATGAAGGTGCGAATGCCAAGTCACAAACAGCATGTCGGCCGCGGCTGAGACTAACACGCCAATAGGGTTCCAAGTTTTTCTATCCCAACGGCACTCAATTCCTGCTCAAGGGCATTGCGTATCAGCAACAGACGGGTGCTGCTGGCACCACGGCCACCAACACCACTTATGTCGACCCCCTGGCTGATGAGAAGCGCTGCAACGTTGACGTGCCAAACTTGGTTGCGCTCAAAACTAACGTGATACGGGTCTACGCCATCGACCCGACCAAAGATCACTCGGCTTGCATGAAATTGCTGAATGACAATGGCATCTACGTCCTGGCTGACCTCGGTGAACCAAGCACCTCCATTAATCGTGATAGTCCCGCCTGGGACACCACGCTGTACAGTCGATACACCCAAGTCGTTGACGAGCTCGCCAAATACTCCAACGTCATTGGCTTCTTCGCCGGCAACGAAGTCAGCAACGCCGCCAACAACACGGGTGCCTCTGCCTACGTCAAGGCGGCCACTCGCGATACCAAGGCTTACATCAAGGCCAAGAAGAATCGCTGGTTGGGAGTTGGGTATGCCGCCAACGACGACAAGCCCATCCGCGATCAGATCGCCGGCTACTTCAACTGCGGTCCTAGCCAGGATTCAGTCGACTACTTCGGGTACAATATTTACTCATGGTGCGGCGACAGCAACTTTGAGGCGTCTGGTTACAATCGCCTGATTGAGTTTTTCAAGTCATACTCAGTGCCCGTCTTCTTCGCCGAATACGGCTGCAACTTGCCTAGTGGAGCGAAAGGTCGCACTTTTACCGAGACAACGGCCTTGTATGCCGACAACATGACGGATGTTGTGAGCGGCGGTATTGTTTACGAGTACTTCCAAGAGACCAACGATTACGGTTCGCGATATTTATTCCCCTTCCCCCCTCTTTGCCATCCATTCGGTGGACTTTTGATGAGGTTGACTGACGTGTCATATCTGTCCGCAGGCTTGGTCGAGATCAGCAGCGACGGCTCCGCGAGCAAAATGCAAGATTTCAGCGCTCTACAAAGCAAGATCAGCGCCACGAACCCTAAAGGAGTCGACATGTCCTCATATAATCCGACCAACAAAGCCATGGACTGTCCTGCCGTGAATTCATCGTGGGCGGCCAGCTCGACTTTGCCCCCCACACCAAACGAATCGGCATGCAGCTGCATGGTCAAGGCAGCCTCATGTGTGCCAGCCAGTAACCTGCAGACCACGGCTTTTGACGACATTTTCAGCTACATCTGTGGCAAGGATGCGTCGCTGTGCAGCGGCATTTCTGGCAACACGACGACGGGCCAGTTTGGGGCTTTCAGCATGTGCACCGGTCAACAAAAGCTTTCGTATGTGCTCGACGCCTACTTTAGGAAGAACGGCAATGGAGCCTGCGATTTCAATGGCCAGGCCAAGACGCAAACAGCCAGCGGAAGCGTCTCGTCATGCGCGAAGCAGGTGGGCTCGGTGAGCGGCAGCGGCGGCAACTCTTCCTCGGGCAACACAAACGGCAGCGACAGTTTCGCCATGCCTAACGCTCATCTTACGCGTATGCCCAGTACTGTGGTGGGCTTGTATCTAGTGGCAGCCGTCTTTGGCGCTGCCGTGGTTTTGTTTTGATGTTGAGATGAGAATAGCATTTGCACGATGGTTGAGGTCGGTTGGTTTCGAGGCGTTGGAGGTTGGCAGATGACGCATTAATGACGCATTCATCAAGCGCACAATAAAAAGCCGTCACCCCTGCAAGCAAGGCCGTGGCTATACGTCTGAGAAGTCTGGTGCATGCCACCAATGGACAAGGCATGCGCATGGCAAGAGAGCGTCGTGAGCCTGATGCAAAGTCCCTAGACGTTCCGGCAACGACAAGAAAAGGTAAGGAAGGACTCTGGCATGTGAGCCCCGGTGTCCTCGTTGCGCACTCTGCGCAATATAAATTATTCAATGACGGGTCGCGGTCCAAGCCACGTCATTTGGCCCAATCGCCAACGTGTCAGGATCCCCACCAGGGGGGGGGCCTGGCGGGGGCCAGATTCATGTGTCAAGTTTTCCTTTCATGTGCGGGGTGGCCGGGCTGGGATTTCCCCGGACGGATTGGCGCGCGGTCAAGAAAAAAGAAGGAAAAGAGTCAGAGACATTGTGCGACTCCACTGCTTCTCTCCGCGCGGGTTTGAAGTGCATTGATGATGACTCGGCTGTGCCTCACGGTCGACAAGCGCGCCCCCTATTTTGTTATGTCCTGGTGTTCGGTTCGGTGATGGTGGGCGCTACGTAGGTGTGCAGGTCGGGGATGGCAGCCTGTTGCATCTTTTTTTCCTTTTCGGACTTGACTAACAAGTCGGTCACAATGCAAGGTGCTTGGCCGAGGCTTCCCTACGGATGCGGCACTAGACACATCATTTCATCACCGATAAGCCAGCCCACTTCCGTTCCCCCACAAATTGAAACTTTCGCGGGGAGAAGGGGGGGGGGCCTTCTTTTTCAGTCTCTCCAATCGTCACCCACACTTTACTCTTTCTTGCACATTGCCTCATCCTCGTTCCTCTCGTTCGGTTTTCGTTGATCTCGCAGAAAAAGGGGGACGCGGAAACCCTTCTCTGCACCTCGTTTATTGTATCACCAGCACAACAAAGCCAGATCGGAAACAAGACACGCTCCGACCCTCAACGGAACAAGCAACTGGACACGACATGGACGCTCCCATCTCTTCGCCCAGCACGGCATCTACATCGACGCGACAATCCCCCTCGTCGCACGCGGCACCCGTACCCGTGCCCGCACCCACGGGCACGACCTCGACCGACGCGCTGCTCAAAGACTTCAGTCTCGTGGCGGAGGCTGCCAAACGGGCCCAAGTCGCCGTCATGGTCCGGGATCTCGCCGAATGCAGCCTGTCATAGCCGCGGGCAAGGGGGGCGCTGATGGCCACGACACACACGTTTGTTTTCTCTGGACATTAAACCTATTGGTCACTGGGCGGGGTCGATTTTTATTTTTCAACAACATCATTAGCGGGGGAGTCTGGACTGGGTTGTGTGATTGCGCAAGGGCTGTTGCCCTGCACGGCTTACGACTATTTGGCGAGGCGGTTTGCTTTTCGGGCGGGTTGGGGGTTGGTTGGGAGGCGTGGGATGCTTGCCGGCTGGGGGGGGCGGAGGCCCTTGAGTTTGTTTTTTTCTTTGCGGTCTGGTCTGATGGGAGGGGACAGCGATACCCCTACGGCTCGAAGGGATGAAATCGATGCCTGTACGCGTACTTTCATACTTTTGGTTTTCTTTTACTGGGGCTCGAATGGCACAAATACAATGGGATTGGGTTGCTATGAGTATGCTGTTTGTTTTCCGAGACCGGACTTGGAGCGTTTGGATCCCCAATTCCTCGATTCATATGCTTTGTCACCTCTTGCAGGTCACACCGAGGGGATATCCGATCCGTCACCCTGGGTACATTTCCATTATGTGCATGCTTGTCACCTCTTGTAGGTCACACAGAGAGATGTCGGACCCGTCACCCTGGGTTCATGTCCACCAGGTCGGTATCACAAACTACCTTGCTTGGGGAATCGTCATTCAGAACGGAGACAAGGAAGGACGACCGGGCTTCTGAACGGCCTCAAACGCCTGGGAAACACTTGATCGCGGCCACCCGCGACCAGTTTCACAATGAACCATGGCTGGAAAATCTGGCTTCAATTGCCGTTCCGTTCCACTTTGTCCTTTTCTTTCCCACGATGACAGAACCCACTGGCCCGGCCCCCCGTCCTCTTCACACAATTGCATCGCGTCAGCATTGTACAGGTTGTATCGCTTGGCCAACACTAAAGCTTGGCCACCTGCGACATTCCCCCGTCAAGGCGTATCAGCGCACCATTCACATACGCCCTGCATATGCAAGTCGGTCAGTCTCTGGAAGCAAGAAGATGAAAGGGGGGGAGAGAGGTGAGGCGTCATGAGAAGAGTACCAAACCAAGCCCATCGAGACGGTCTGTATGTGCATATGGCAGGAGGGGGAGGGCAAAGGGACATTACTCACGCGGCCTTGCTGGCCAGGAACAGAGCCGACCCAGCCACGTCCTCATCCCGGCCGATGCGCCGCAAGGGGATGTTCTCGTTCATGACACCCTCGGCGGTCTCGAGTGTGGCACGCATCATCTTGGTCCTGAACGGCCCGCAGGCCAGCACATTGCTCGTGATGTTGCGGAACCCCAGCTCCCGCGCCAGATGCCTCGACAGGTGATGCAGCCCGGCCTTGCTCGCCGAGTAGGCAAAGGTAGACAACGGGGGCACGCGCACGCCGTCCACGCTGCCAATGTGCACGATGCGGGCGGGATCGGCCTGCGTGCCAGCCTTTTCTAGCAGCGGCAGACACAGCTGCGTGAGGGTGAAGACGCGCTGCAAGTTCAGCGTGAGCACCTTGGTCCAGGCGGCGTCGGGGAAGGTGTCGATCTCGTGGCCCCAGGTGGCGCCGGCGTTGTTGACGAGCACATGAAGCCCCGAGGGCTCAAGGCGCGTCAGCTGCCGCACGAGGCTTTCGCATTCGGACACGTGCTGCAGGTTGGCGGGCAGGGCGTGGATGCGGCCGAGGGGGGAGAGGTCCGAGACGGTGCCGTGGCAGGCGGCGGCGTCGCGGCCCGTGATGTAGACTTTGGCGCCGTTGGTCACGAAGCCGGTCGCGATCATGCGTCCGATGCCTTTGGCTCCTGAGCTGCGGTCAGTGATGAAGCAGCTCTCGGGCCTACGGGAGGGAATGCAAGGGCCTGGGGTGTTTACCGCCGGTGATGAGCACGACTTTGTCCTGGGCGGTGGTCAGTAAAGTACTGGCAGTTACGCCTGCTCGGGAGTGTTTTCTTCTTTGGCCACGAATCTCACCTTGACGCCGAAGAGACTCTCTGTATCCATGGTGGGCTGAGCGACGTGCCTGCCACTCCTCAATTGAAAAGGACGACAGCGGCAATGATTATTGTACCGACTGAGATATCGTGAGTTGTCGGGCAGAAATCATGTTGCGATTGCCCGACAGAAGAAGCACTTGAGGAATAAGTAAGCACTTGACCCTTCACAGCAATGCCCATGAGACTCATCACCCTGCAGCCGCCGTTACACTGCGCACGTTGCCTTAATACGGGGCAAGTCACAGCAGGCCCCCCCCCCATCCATCCCGAGACACCGACCGTTGGTTGACCTCTGTACGTCATCTTCCACCACCTTCGCCGCTCTCTGCCTCTTCAACGCATCTGGTGTCCACGCAAGACGCATCCCAGAGCCCACGTCCAGTCACCCGCATTAGCCGCACCACCATGGCAGCCGTCGCCCTTCCAGCTGATGATCCCCCTCCGTCTCTCCTCGACGACCCCCCCTCACATGCCCCGCGATCCCCCTCCGTCGCGCTCGCCGACCTCCTCTCGCAACGGATCGACCTGGTCCCTCCACCGGCGCAGGTCCACGACGCGCGCAGCACCGCCCTCGTGCCCTCGTGCCAACTCGGCCACGATGTCCTCCTCCTCAGCTCGTTTGGCTACGACGTCGTCGGCCTAGACTCGAGCCCTGAGCGGATTCGCCTGGCTCGGGAACACGCGGCAAAGACGCCACAAGCTCCCGCGGCCGGGTGTCAAAAAGGAAGCATAACCTGGGTGGTGGGCGACTTTTTCGCCTCCGACTGGGCGCAGCACCTGGGAACACAAGGGTCTGGCCAATTCGATTTGATTTTCGATTACAAGGTTCGTGGCGTCCATGAACAAGTCACAAGGGGGGGGAGTGCAGCAGAGCAACACTGCAGAACGGTTCAAACAAACTGACACCTCTCTGCGCTCACAGTTCCTATGTACCCTCCCGCCCGAGTCGCGCCCCCAGTGGGCGAAACGCATCTCCCAGCTCGTCCGCCGCCCTGACGGCCGCCTCATCTGTCTCGAGTACCCCTCGGGCAAGCCGCTTTCAGAGGGAGGACCTCCCTGGGGTGTGACGCCAGAAGTGTACGAGGCATTGCTGACCACGCCGGCCGAGCCTGTCTCCTACGACGACGACGGCAACGTGGTGGAAAACAAGCCGGCCAAGCCGGACCCCAATGCGCTGCTCCGGCTGAGCATCATCAAGCCGGCGAGGACGCACGACGTTGGCACCAACGGGGACGGCTCTGTCGTCGACTTCATCTCGGTGTGGGCGCCGTCATGATGAGGGGGCGTCTTGGGCGTTGGTTCTTCAACAGTTTATCAATCATCTCTTCCTCCTTTTCTGTGCACCGTCACGTCTGATTGTGGGAAGGAAGGGACGAATCGGAAGGGGGGGGGCTGGGCGCCATTGGGCACAGAAAATAAGACAAAAAAGGGTGGGAAAAAGCCGGAAAGAACCGAGTGGCTTACATCAAACCGCAAATGATTATGGGAGCATGAAGCTGGAGTACTTCTGTATATCCTGTACCTGTCTATACGTGTAGTGTAAGTGCATTATGCATCAAATCTTCATGTACGTATACATCTCCTCCGCATGACCAAGGAAAACAACCCCAACAGCTCGCCTCCTCATGATTTTTTCCTCCTCAGCGAGTTATAGTGCTCGCCCAGTCCATATCCATGTCTGTAGTACGCCAGCCACAAGACCTTGCCCGACGCCTTGCCCTCCTCCTCGCCTATCCTCTCCGTCCTCCCGTCCTGCACGACGCGAATCTCGACGCCATACCGTCTCGCCAGCGCCATCAGCTCCAGCTGTCCCCCCCACTCAGCCGTGTCCCTCACCCTCGTCGCGTACACGTCCACATCCTCCTCCAAAAACGGCGCAAAGTCATCCCTATTTTCCAGCATATACGTTGCCGCGGCCGCCCTCACCACCTTGTACGACACCTGTGCCTCCTCCTCCCCCTCCCCCCGCGGCACGTCATTATGGACAAGCTGATCCGCCACCGCCGAGAACAAACAATGTCCGTCCGGCTGCACCTCCTTCTCTACCAGACCGTGCGCCGCAAACGACTCCCGCATGGCCTCGCCCTCGTGGGCCCTCCGGTCCGTCATGCCGGCCGCTTCGTCATGCGCCGTCTGCGCCGCTGCTTCCCGCTCGGCAGCGCGCCGCGCAAGCCGTTCCTTCTGCCGGTTGCGCTTCCTCGGGGCCTCAACCGTCGTACTCCCACTGTCCTGGACCTGCTCTGGGCCATCCTCGGTCTTGTCGCACGCTGCCTCGTCCGTGTCGTCTTCAGGACCGATGTCGTCGAGAGACGCCTCCTGGCCAGTCAGGGCAGATATCTCCGCTGCATGTCTGTCGCGAAGCTGCCGCTCCAGCTCGGCACATTCGTCATTGACGCCCCGACGCGTCTTTTTGGTCGCGTTCTTCTTCTTGTTGGTGATGCGGCCCTGCAGGTCCCGTAGCTCGCGGCGATGTCGTAGCTGTAGCTGGTCAAGGGCCGAGGGGTTCATCGCGGCCCTGGCCTTTGCCTCGCGAGGCCGTCTTCGCTTGCCCTTTGCTTGGTCGAGCGTGTTGCTATCATGAAATGTGACGCGATGCGGAGCCGCAATGTGAGCTGTGTGGCTCGATTCCCATTTTTTTTCTGTACCTTTTTCGGAGGGGTAGAGAGAGGGGTTCAGAGGACGTGGCGAAAGGGGGGGGGTCCAGCATCATGCTTTGACGTCAGCAACTCCACTTTCCATGATACAGAACGGACTGTCAAACTACGAGTAACTACTCCAGACACAACTTGACCAGCCGCAGGTGGCAGATACATGCATAGTAGCCATGGCTTCCGTATGAGAAGTTCTTCGTGGCCTTGAAGTTTCTTGAAACTCCTGCAACTTGCCGAGACAATGTATGTATAGTCCGATCACAGGGCCAAAGAGATGACGGTAGATATACTGTTTGATAACGAAGGGCTTTGCGAAAACATCGTGTGTACACAATATACGCCCAAGCTAAATAACTCGCTATTCAACAAGGCCCGAGACAGCCGCTGTGTGGCTGCAACAAGATGAATATGCAAAAGAAGGAATCACATTGCTCTTGAGCCTTTTCGAAACCAAGCACCTTACGCCGTCCTTGCTCAAGACATGTCAGTTCAATCTGAACAGACTGGAGAGGCAACGGAGCATCGCCGTCCCTTGCTCCTGCTGGAGAACACGCTAGTCGGCCAGTGGCTATCAGCCGCGAGCATGCAACTTCACTGCCGTCCTGACT
Source organism: Aschersonia sp. MBC 735 (assembly GCA_030783925.1). Taxonomy (NCBI): domain Eukaryota; kingdom Fungi; phylum Ascomycota; class Sordariomycetes; order Hypocreales; family Clavicipitaceae; genus Aschersonia; species Aschersonia sp. MBC 735. The sequence goes on along the minus strand of JARJRV010000090.1, from coordinate 31,651 downwards.
GATGCGCTCGCAGCATATATCCTGAAGCGCCCGAGGATCCGCCCTCAGAATCCCTGGAAAGGATCGTCGCGAGCGAAGAAGTCGTCACTGCCTGAGTATCGAAATCGATTGGCGTGTTCGTCGCCTGCGCGTCCAGGTTTGTGGTGTCGACCGGCCCTGTCGCGACTGCGGCTTTGCTGCCTTCTGGCCTCTTTGCTCCTCCTCCCAGCATTATGTGCAGAGTTCTCGCTTGCTTCCTTCACCTCTTCACCATCCTCATCATCTTGCCAATACGCCACAGGGCTGATAAAGGCCTCCATCCTCACGGTGCCAATGGCATCAAAGTAATTCGATGTTCTTGGAGCTTCCGACGTGCATCGCGACGTGGCCAGACTCGTGCTCCAAGTTGTATTTCCTGACCCAAGCGTACGTTTGAATCCGGATCCGATGGTCTCGTCGCTCACCGTGCCGGCGCTTGCACCAGAGCCTTGGAGTCCGTCACCGCTCCCGGCGGGACCAGAAAATCCTCGGAAAGAGAGCGGCGGCGCCGTGTGTCCTCCGGTGTTGCTTCGCTTACGTCCGTGAGTTGGGCCTTGGTGAGCAACTCGGTCCGAGAAACGCGGAATGAAGGGTGCCTCTGCCGCTTCCCTCCACTGCTCACCACCATTCCCACCCGAAAGGTTGGGAGACGAGTCGGCAAGTTGAAGCCTGGGAGCCTCACTCACGCGCGAAGAAGAATCACTCAAGATGCTCCGCACGCTTGGAAAGCCGGGTTTGGAGCCATATGCCCTATTTTTGGCGATGCGGATGGAATCGCGGATACGACCCCTTTTCAGCTTCGGTTGCGACGGCTGGAACTCAGGAGGCCGTTGCGACTTGGTGCCTGGCCTTGGCACCGAAATAATCTCTGGAATAGCTTGTGACGAGTGAGCAAGAAATGACAAGGCAGTAAGCCAGAGGTAGTGGCGCTCGGCTGAGGTCGCAGTAAATTTGAGTGCTCTTTGAGGCGTCAGGATCAGGATCGACCTGTTGAACACCAATGGCATCACTTTGGGCGCCGCATTGTCGTCCTTGACGTCCAACACTGATTGAATCGTCACTGTGCACTGGTCAGTACACTTATTCTCTTATACGCGCCGTCGTAGCCGCGTTTGTACTCACGTTTGCGGCCCGTCTTGCCCAGCAACGCACTACCGGATGAAGGTTGCCTGCTGCTCCAAAGAATGGATCTTTCGTACGGCGCCAGCCACACCCAACGCTTATGACGATCGCCGCTGCTGTCGTCTTTACCACCGCTTTCCGGCACGCTGAATGACCTACCGCGTCGAACATACTTGAGCATCCACTCGCCTACCATAGTTTGAGCAATTGCATCAACAATGCCGGTGGAATGCGACGCCGCTGCGTCAGTCGTCAGTGCGGTGTTATTGGTGTTGTTGGTGTTGTCCGTGTTGCCCGACAGCTCGTGGTGGTGCCGGCGATAGGCAGAAGGCCGTCGAGCCCGTCCGTTGAGTGGTGTGGTGAGGTCGTTGCGAGGCAGAGGGGGCAACCGCGGACTCTCTGGCGCCTCAGTGGACGGGGACAATGGCGGAGGCGATCGGCTTCCATGTCTTCGATACCTCGGCACACGAGCCAGGGCTGCGGCTGAGCGAACTTTCCGAACGCTGTATGAATGTTGTGACGAACGGCTGCTCGCCCGCCTGTGCCAACTACCGTTCTCAACCGGGCTCTGCTGGCCATCGCTGGACGTGCCGAGACCCGGCCGAGATTTTCGCGAGCTTTCTCGAGTGGGAATGGGGAAAGGTGGCCGCCTGCCTTCGGGGAGGCTGGGACTTCGGGAACGGCTTTGTTCAGACGCGATACTGCTCTGAATGATTGCAGCTTTGCGGATAGCGCTCGGGCGACTCAAAGCACCCAATGACGATGATTGAGCTGGATTTTTCCAGGATGTGCGACTTGCTCTTCGGCTGTGCTTCCTATATTGATTTTCCTTGTCGCGGGCACTGAAGACATCGTATATATCAGCACCATTCGACTTGTTAAAATTCTCAAGCACAGCTTTTCCTTTCGGTCCTTCAGTTTTCAGAGCTCCAAACGGTCTTTGTGTCACAACTTGAACTGGCTTGGACAACGGTCGCGGAGCTGACAAGGCAGTTCTGAACTCAATATCGCTAATGTCAACGTCCCCGAAGTCATTGTCATCGTCTGAGCTCGCCGTATCATATCCCCCAAAAATGCTGCCAACGTTCCGGTTGGCTCGGCGCCTCACGCCTCTTTTAGTCGACAACGAATAGGTCTCACTCAGCCGACGATCAAGATCGCCAGCATGTTCTCCTGATGGAGTGGGCGATGTGGAAAGATCTGGCAAGTCTTGATCGCTTACCAACCGCCTTGGGTTCCGGGGAGGGACATGTTGCGGACCGGATGTGGTTTGTTGAAACGAGACAACATTTGATGGACTCGGCGAGGTTGGACGAGACGAAATCGCGGACGGTTGCAAGTGTGGTGGAAGGAGGGCCAACCTCTTATCGACTCGAATCCCTTCTGTCTGGGCACAAGCATCCTTCGTCTGGGTAGTGGATGAGATACTGACTTGACAACCGAAATGCTTAAAGTATTGCGGCAGTCTTGTCTCCTTCGGAGTCGGGGGTCTGCTTGTGGGAGGCTGGATGCTGATGATCGGTATCTCCAAGGGCGGAGATGCAGGCTGCACGCCCGTCGACAGATACGCTGCTGCTAGCGGTGATTTCGGTGCTGAAGTGTTCGGCGCGCGTAAGGCAGCTCCGACTTCCTCTGTCTGCGTACAGGCTGTGACCATACATGGAGAAATTACGGCCGGCTTGCACGTGCTGTCGCATGATGGCAACGATTGCGGCGTCTTCGGCGGGCTAAGAGGTAATTCTATCGTTTGCGCAGAGGCTGAGACCATCCTCAAATGAAATCCAGGCGGCTCAATAAATAATGGTCGGCTGATTTGAACTCTCTTTCTTCGTTGATTGGCCTCGATATCTACTTCTGCGCGCACAGGACTGCCAACTTGCGGCGTTTCCTCTCGCTGGGTCGCGGGAAGTGATGTTGCCGTTTTGAAGTGACTCATCTCTGGCGACGACAAAGGCGAGAACGAAGGTGAGAACTGGACGCCGGCATCCACATAGCTTGACCTTGCCTCTTGCGCTTTCACTTGTCCATCGTCAAGTTGAAGCGCGTCCAACACGGACTGCTTCAGTATCGGCCTGCTTCGGGCCCAACTGCCCGGGCGTTTCAGACTCTCAATGCTATAAGTTCGGTCAGCTCGCCGACTGGCAACGCTCTCGCGACTTAAGGTTCGCCTGTGTTCTTGACTCGCTCGATGTGAAAGGTCGCTTGCGTGTTTGTCTGCATTGATATGTTCGTCAAAGCTTAGTTCATCGGCGAGTGAGTTGCCCAGCCGAAAATCGAGACCACTCATCGGCTCGGTCCGGATACTGTCAGTCAAGCTCATGGTCCTGACACTGGTGACTTCGCTTTCCTTGCCGCTATTCTTGCCGCTATTTCCGTCATCGGATTCGTCATCGGGCGTCAACTCGTGACGCACGCAGCTTATTTGCTTTGCTTGGTATTCTGCCACTTCACTAAGCATCATCTTCAAGCGGCTTTCTGCAACGTGCAGCTGGTGTTCAAATTTGCGCCGCTCATTCTCCCAGCACTCCTTCTCCCGAGCACAAAGCTCTTGGACCCTCTGTATCTCATTGTCTCGGTCGCGAATCTTCTTTTGCGCAAGATCCAGTCTCTTCTTAGTTTCGTTGTGACAATCGACCGCTTCGTCTCTCTCCCGCGCCAGCTCTCCGAGGGCAGACGACGTTCCGCCCTCGAGGAGGGACAGCTGTCGTCGCAGAGAACGGCCTTCCTTGGAGGTGTCGATCAGGGAGCCTTGCAGGCGCTCGTGTTCCTCCTTCGCAGTGTGCAGCGAGGTCTCCAGGCTTTCGATTATTCTCAACTTTTCTTCCTGATCTCTCCTCAGCGCAAGAATTTCCGACACGAGATTGGCATGTAAAGTCGGAGTGAATCTCCTCGGGTCCAATATACTGATTGTCTCATCATTTGTGATATCTCTAGGTGAGTCGTGGTCACGTATATCGGTTGACATGATTGGCGACGATGATCCTCGCGGGGGAGGGGTTTTGGATCGTCTGGTCCGCTTCGTTTTCGTGAATTCTCGAGGGGCAGGGTAATCACTCAAGACCCCTGTCAAATCTCCGTCTGATTCGCGCGTCGTTCGGCTGTCCATCTCTCGATGCGCTTCGTCCGACATTGTTTTCCTGAGCGCTGAGGCAGATGAGTCTCTCGACGTTGGCACGTCAAGATGTTAAGCTGAATTGAAGAAATGTAAAATTCTCTTCGCTTGCGAGGTTTCGAAGCTACACGATGCAGGGTGTGGCCCGCGATCCAGGAGAGCAATCGGCAGCTCCCTGCAGCGAGGGATCACGGTTTTCTGATACTGCCCAGTCGTTGGGCAATGGCACATCTACACACAGGGCGTAGGTCACCTGCAGATAGAGCGGTATGATCAGCGTCGCACGAACGAAGTGCATGTAAAAAGCAAGCAAGCATACTCCATCTGGGTCCGCTCTGACTGCGGCGTCAAGCTGGACGCTTCACTGAATATGTCAGAGGAGTCTTCTTCACAGGAAAGCAGGGCCAACGTCGGCTTGGTAGGGGCTGCGAGAGCTTGACACGACGAGGTCTAGGAGGCCAAGAAGAAGCACCTCAGACTACAAGATGACTCGACGCCGCTTGTCCGCATGTGCCTCATTGATACTTGGCGTGCCTACCATCCAGACGACCAAGCCAGAAGACAGGAGGGAGCTTACACTCTTCACGAAGCGCATTCGGTCCTGGGCGGTCGATGATTGTTTTATCCGTAAACTAGGCCAATATCGTCGTCGCACGGCGCGCTATCTGTGGAATTGGCACACAAATCGGATGTGTGACTAAAGGCGGACGGGTTGCCACAGGTCGTACGCAATATGTGAGGGATCGTACGGGTGATTGTATGGCAGATCGCAAATGGAGCCGTCATGTGTACCTTTGGATATTTTCGGGCCGAAGAGAACCGTCAATCAAAGCAAGTGATTCACGGTCAATGTCAGAGGGATCTTGAACAATGGAGGTGAAGTTCACGCCTGAAAGAGCTATCAGCGAATTCTGACCACTCCAATGGTTTGGAAATTGTTGCGAAACATGCACCTTGGCTGGCTGGAGGGGCATCGGCCGCCTCATGACTTACAAGAAATCGACCGCAGCATACGGATGCGACAGCCTTATTCACATGACGGAAGTGTGGCTCTGTTCAGTATCCCGCTTTTTCTTTTCTTGTTGCTGATCTTTTGGAAAGTCCCTTTTGCTTTTTTTTTAATCTTGTACTGTGCATTAAGCCAGTGGGATGCAGCGACGACGATTGAATGTACGAGACCTTGATGGTAGCACCGAAACTACGCAGCACTCCGTACAGAGGGAGAGGCGCATTGCCAAGCAGGCTGCCGGGGAAACAAAGTCAAGAGAGAGCTATTTGGTCAAGAGCAGGAAAAAATGTGAGGTCCGACATGGTTTATTACAAGTTGTCCGAGGCTGGTAGGCGGCAAGGTAATAAGTCTCCACATTGGATAAAAACCTCGAGATAGGATGTGGTCTTGTTCTGGCCAAGTAATCAGAGTCGCAAGCAAAGACCACGTTCAAGCAGTTCGCGTCGTTGGTCGGAACAAAATGGGGCTCGGACGAGCCCAGATTACGCGGGAAATGTCGCCGCGCTGCAGGGCGAGGGCCGACAAAGAGAAAAGGGGCGAAAGGTACCTTATACATACAGCGGACGAAGTACGGAGTACACGTAGTCGACGAAGTTGTCCAGCACGAGTCTTTGTCGCTGCTCGGGTGGTGCCCGCGGTGCTCGCAACACCTCATCAAAAGAAATGGACCCTAGCAGAGCCACTACTGCAGGTAGAGAACGGAACCAGGGCCGAGATGCTTGTCAGGGCCGTTTGGGTTGGTTGATGATACAACAAGCGCGCTGCACGCACTGCCGCACGGGCTGACGCCGTCCTTTGCCAGATTGCCAGGTTGCTGCTATGCCCTCGGCTCATGGCCATCTTGGCACGCGCCAGGGGTGCGGCCCCCGTCCACTCGCAGTCAGCCGGCCCCAGCTCGAGAGTCGATCTTTCTGACCGAACCTTGCAGAATCAGTGGCCACGTCACAAGGGGGGAAAAGGGGGCGACCGGCAGTCATGGCTCGCGCGAAGCAGCTGTCAAAGAAGACGCAGAAAGATCCGCAATCGGTGCCGAGTCTCAGTTCTCGTTGTACGACAGGCGACTCGTTGCCGCCGGCTTCGGCAATGTACGTGGACGCTGCAGGTACATGGATGTGAAGTAAAATTACGGTAGTCACAAACAAAAAGTCAGACACATCACATCATGAAACAACCGTATTCATGAAATGAGCGGGGACGATCGAGGACCATAAATATTACTACTTGCTATGGATGAGTACGGGCATTATCGCACAATCATTTGTCCTGGCAGCGAGTTGCGGAGTACGGGGCGCGTGTGGCTCCTTCCTAGTCTTGTCTTGTGGGTTCCTTGATGGTCTGCACCTCAGGCAGCAGTGATTTCATGAAGGAAGGCACTCGACCTCGCGCCTGCAACACAACCTTTGCTGCCCCTGGGTTTCCGCTCTTCTCCATTGAATCGCCAGCGACTGATCAAAGTCGAGAATGAAGCGAGAGTGTGCTTTACCTTGTTTTTGCATAAAGCAGCTTCCATAAAATACTGATGGCTAGCCATTCGAATCACCGTCGTTCGACACCCAGTTCTTGCCTCTGTCCTTTGGCACTCACTTGCCCACACGGCTCAGTTCCCCATCATTCTTAGTACCGTCAGGCCCAGTAATATTACTTTGCTTGACAATTATTCTTTAGTCCAACAGGTTATAACACCTGCTGCAAGGCAAATCATGTCGACCCATTTCGCATGCGCCCCTGTCTCTGGCGAGCCGCCTTCAGCGCTTGCACGACACTGACAAGTCCAACTTCCATGGCGAATGCTTTCCCTGCATCGGACAGATCATGACCACAAGGCACTGATGCAGAGCCAATAGCGGATAAGGCAGGTCTTGGACCCAGCTGCAGATGTTTCGGGGGCGATCGGCAATCTCTTCGCTTAGTGATGCAGGTCGTGGATACTTGTTGCCTGACAAGACTTCTTCTGGCCGATAGAATGTGAGAGACGGGTTGTGACGGCTTCGTACAACACATCCGAGCTGACACGACACCGATGTGGCAGCACAGAGGCAACATCACTCGAATCACCTGTCAGATCTGTCTTGAAACCGGAATCAATACGGACATGTTGTCGACAGCAATGTAGTCTCGGCTTGATAAACAGGTTCTGTCGGCATGGCCGAGCAGGCCTCCGATGATTATCACACAGTTCTATAGCGCTCCCTGCCCTGGGCCTGACAGACCAGGCAGAGTGCGATCTTCCGCCACGTGTGCTAATTTCAGCCCCAAAAGAGGTGCCAGCGGTTGCGCTATGAGAGGGGCTTGGCCAAGTGAAAACAGTCAAGGTTGAAGTCTCCTCAATGGTGAATCGTGGGCGAAAATGACTGGCCCTTGTACTATGGGCCAGTGCGGGCGACAGTACGGAGTATTTTGGAAGACCTCGAACACACCGGTCGTACACCTATTGATAGGATCCTTGTCGAGCCGCAGTCCTGACAATTTTTTTGAGACATGGCCTCAGCTCCCTCGGTGAACTTAGTAGGCTAGTTTGTCTTTCAACATCAGATACTCCGTATCCCGTTGACTCGGAGTCCTTTTCGGTCCCCGTCTCGAGGTGTTAGCTCTGACCCGATTTGGGTTGCTGCTCAAATGCATTTGAGGACTCAGGCAGGGGCACAGTGGGAGCCATGATCACCCTCGATAAGGCGACCAGCTCGGCAAAATCATAGCCGCACTTCCTTGATCATAGGTGCCCCGCGGATATTTCTCGTGCATCATTCATACTCTCCCGTGAACCCAGGCGTCCAATCAGGACTTCTGCGCTGCCCACAATGTCAGTTTCTCAGATCGACAGCCGTGCCAGTTGGTGGCAGAGGACATGTCGTCACCTGCGTTACGACACCATCCACGCCTAAATGCCTCGTCTCATGACCGTCCATGGAATCGGGGTCATGTTTGGAATCTTGGGAATCATCGTCGCTCGCGGCGCGCTCTATCGCTTGGAGGGATCGCTGGTGGAACAGAATTCTCCCATCCACGTGGTCTCGATGATGCGGTCAAGGTTTTGGTGCCTGACAGACGGGTACCAAAGCCTGGCATCTTTGTCGATTCTAGCGCAGGAAGACCTTCTCGTCTCGTGACGGAACATGAGTGACGCGGCGACAAACATGTCAGTTCCTTCAGAAACGGTTTTGGCGAGGCCGTTTTTAGGAACAGGACGACAGACAAGTGGTGTAGCCGGGTTTTCCTCGCTGAATGCAGATGAAGCACCACGGTTGTAACTGACAGCCCGCCAATGCGTGTTTAAGAGCACATTCCGTGTTTTTGGTGCGTTGGCTCATGGTTGGCTGACGATGAACGGTTCTGAGCTGAGATTTGCACGGAATGTGGGTATCGCTTGCAATGGTGGCCATGTTTTCCCAGCTGAAGGACTGGGGTAATGCGTTTTTGGCCTCCAGTGGTTGCCGCGGCCGAAGAAATTTCAGCGCAGTTGAATTGGCAAGATTCTGCTGCTCAGTTAGTAATACTACAGCTCGCATCAAAGAAACTGATGATTATGCAGCGTTCTTGGTGACCACATCCGTCGTTACCGTGGTTGAATCCAATCCAATAGTGTGTGTCTACGGAGTATTTGCACGGACACCATTCTCGGGCCGTCTGTCGAGCCGTTGCGCTATTCCGCCGTCCATGGCGTTTCAAACAGGAAGGGAAAACAACTAGCGCGAATTTTGGTCCAGAGTTGCTGCATCTTGCTGCTTTGCGCATCACGTTGACGCGCGATGACCATGTTGCTCCAATGTATATAACGTGATCCCGACCATCAAATTCCCTTCCGACGGGGATGTACGGAGTAGAGCTGTGTCAAAGGCGCATCCGCCCCTGCCCTCTTCATATCGCTGCCATCTTCAATACGGGAGGCTTCCGATGCAGGAACTGGTGCTCATGCAAACAAGGTCGCGCCATTCCCTTTCCGGCTGCAATCCGGGCAGGGAAATCATATCACGAACGTAGTATGAAGCAACTGTGGGCGTCCACGTCGCATCGGGGTCACAGGCCTCCAAGGTCGAGATCAGGTCGCCGGAGCATTATGTCATAAGGTCTCTATGATGGCAGATTGGAGACGAGGAATGTATCATGCTGTTTCTCTGCAGTCTGTGCAACATTGCACCGAGCCCTTGACCTGACGAGGGAGACATATCTTCCGTTCTATCTCTTCAGGTGTGATGCATCCTGCAGTTGACACGCATCAAGTACTTGGTGCAACCTGCAGAGTTGGACCGACCAGACGTGACGTAAGACTCTGCACAACGCAATCCTTTCAAAAATGAGTTCGCATCATCAAAGCCAGTATTCATATGCCAAGACTTGCTGCGAGGCCATGACTGAGCTATTCGTTTGATGCTGATGGTAGTGGCTGTTCCTCTGAACTAAGGGCTACAATGGTCTTGTTGACAAAAGTGTGGTCAGCAACGAGCCATTTCCAGTGACCACCACCAAGTAGCATCGGGGTCAATTTGACTCGTGTACTTACACGAGTGACTGTAGTCGTCTTGTTCCCATGACGTTTGGCGAGGATATACCCCAAATTACTTTGACCTGATCGTGTGACATATTCAGTAGATCGCGCGCGTAGGATCATGACCAGCTGTCCACAATATGTGCTTCGATATCCTTCCTCGCGCGCACGACTAGTGAAACACAAGTTTTCTAGATCATCCAGCATAAAGACGCCTCACTATCACTTGTCTCGGGGACGCAGCACGCAAGTCACAATGCCCATGTCGCTTACTCGGATGACCACTTGTCTACAGGGTAGCCAAGTCATGGAAAGTCTCGATTAAGGGCGAGAAACGCCGAACAGAGGAGTTGAACATGAAGAGCACACGATGGAGCACAAGATTCGCGTCTCGCATGGTTACCTTGTGAGTGATGTATGAAGATTTCTGGAGCTGAAGTTGCGCGGAGACCTACCGAGGATGCTACGAGCTATCACATCTCGAGATGGAATTGCACATCACTGAGTTACTTCATCTATTCACAAGACGGACAGGTTCTCGTCAGTTCTTTGCCGCTGAGGATACGACCTCATATATGAGGCTAGGTTCTTGGAAATGAGCAACAAGCGTCCATATCTGCTAACACCGGATCTGCAAGTCAAGCATGTTTGCGATTATAGGCGAATCTGATGCCGCGAATCCGCCTCCTCTTCATCTGATTGTTCAATCAGAGTTGTTCAGAAACGAGTCGTAAGATATTCACTTCTCCTTGAGGCTGAACGTGATGCGTCTTTGTTCCGGTCAGGAGAGATGATGGCCTCGCCCGCCAGGCAGATGCTGTGAGGAACACCACGGGTCATCGAGCCCGGAGCTGCTGAGAGCGGCGTATGACGAAAGTGAGATCTTGGAATTGAAACATCACAGCTGCCTGCCGCACAAATTGTCCAGAAACGGGGCACATTTGGTGTCTCTTGGTTGGAAATTGCGTCACGTGTTTGCTTATGCCTCAACGTGCACATCACGTCAGTTCAAAGACCTGAAAGATGTCATATTATACCAGGACGCTTGTCACATTTGTTTTGTGGCATGTGAAATGTAGAAAAACGACATTCTTTGTTGGACTTGACAGAAATCTTGATACAGCCTGGACCTGGTAGTAGAGATGTTGATCGAGGGCCAGCCAAAGACGGCGGTGGTACATCAGCGATGCAGTGCCCCTGATCGTTGCTTCATGAGTAGTCGTGATCAGAAAGATTGTGTTCCCACATACTATGATCTGTTTTGATGTGAATTTCACCTTGAGCACACAGCCATCTGAAACTCTGTGCGACGGCAGAAGCTTAGCATGCCCGCTTCCCGACACCAAATGGAGTGATGAATGAATACCAAGGCAATATACCATGACTACTGACATATCTTTGCGTGAGCAATACATCATATGCCGCGTAATTTCCCCGTGGTCGGCAAATCCAATGTTTGGCAAACAGCAAAAGAAGGGCGAGGTGGGTGGTGGCCTCTACTATCTGTTGAAGCGTATCAAGCCGCTACATGTCGATATGAACTGTCACCACCACACGCATATATACAACAGCATCATTCCAGCTGCCATGAGGCACCAAGATCCCGAGTGCAGTCTCGCCGCTGGCAACCGTCAAGGCACCCACCTTCGGTATTTTCGGCACCGTCATTGATCCAAGTCGTCCGTCGCGGACGAGCTCGTCCTCCAAACCCATGGCGAAACTCCAGCAGTTTCCAGTCAGATGCACTGAGGGTTGGTCTGGAAAGTCTCTCCGACTCTAAGTGAACATCGCTCGCCCGCGAAGGGCGCATATCCTATTGTCATACGTCGAGATCTTACAGGCGACATGTGATGTAATGAATCCCATTTAATCAACACTACTGCGACAGTCTTCTCGAGCTGCTCACGCATAATCTCAACGGCCGCTACTCGGACAAAGGGCTCATAGCTCTGAACCTCATACCGCACCGGCTGAACCCGTAGCCAGCTGTCGCCCGCGGCCTGAGAGATATCAGCTTTAGTGAGATCGTGCTGACGACTCAGTCCATATGCGTCTAGTCCATGCGGACTTTGAGCATCTCACTTTCGACGGACTGTTTGGCACTAGATTATTTGGCATGGACACGACTCGCTCAGAGACATAGCTCGGTGCCGCGAGCCTACTTCCCCCTAGACCCGTGGTCAGTAAGTATTTGATGGGCTCGAGCCACTTGCAAATCTCCAGGAAAGCATTGCGGCTTCAGGTCCGTACTTGGCAAGGAGAGTGACGAGGAACAGGAGTGGAACATGGACTCAGCCGAATTTTTCGCCGCTGCACAATTGGGTGGATTTGTGGATTCGCGAGGGCGTGAGCGCGACAGACAGCATACTTACTGCAAAGTGATTCCTGTGTGAGACAAAGTTTCGAGAGTCTCTTCCAGATCTGCCTGGCAGGATGACATGACGATCATCAGCGAAGCTCCCGCTGCGGAAGGAGAGCATGAAGTCCGAGAGTGACTCGACTTAGTGCCGAGCTGGTAACGAGCGGACACAGGACATGCCCACGACGTCGAGACTTTGGCACCAAATCGTGGACTCTGCTCGCATGGCGAGAAAAGACTTCTCAAGGACTCTATGGTCCATCGTATTCAGCGCCACCGACTCTGGTTTCTTCATACCAACATCAACGAAGACATAGGGCAAGTCACATGCGGCGGTATATCGTGATCCCAGCAATATTCACAAGGGGCCTGCATAGCGGCCAGACGTGATCACTAGTAACAGCCGAGCGTGCCATCAATGCAACTTCTTCTGGTACGCTGCTTGTTTTGGCGCAAGCATTACTCGAAGCAGCCAAGTCCACGACCAAAGGAAATGTCAAAATTGAAGGTCAACAACAAATTTTCCTCTTCCGAGGCAAAGAAAAAAAGCAAAGAAAAGGCCACAAAGGAGACTGAGGAAGGCAGAAGAGAAGAACAACAAGGAGAAAGGATACATAGTATTAGCCTGCGCATTTGGTATCGACGGATGCTCTATAATTCTTCCGCTCGGTGATCTCATCATCATGGGCGCGGGTTTTTCCCACTAAACATGGCTCAAAGCTGGATGGATCGGCCGGGAATAGCGGGACTTTCAGATGGTGATCGTTGGCCAAGAAGGTAGAACTTCGCTGTTGCACACATACACATACAATATGAACAGCAGTCAGGTTGAACAGAAGCCATGAAAATTGCAAGTCGCGGACGTTTAGAGGATGCCCCTGCATTCGTTTCGTCAAGGAGAAGCCACCTTGAGAACATGACCTCTGTAGCTGGCCAGACGTTCACAATACATGTTCATGGTCGGCGAGGGTCTGACGAGCGGAGCAGAACCCAGTGCATTCTGTTGGCGAGGCGCGGAACCACCTTGGAGGCCGTCGACAAACCCTCGACTCACTCCGTCCTGCCACGTATCTCTGCCGGCCATGATGCATCCACCCGGTTCAAAAGGAAGGCCGTCATCATCAGAGCGTGGAACGCAATCCCCGGGCCCGCGGGGTGATCACAGCGATGATGATCGGGATAAAAGCCGGGATATGGAACATGGCCGAGGTTGACGGGATGATACGACTTTCTGTGGGGTAGAAAGTGGTTCAATCCGGCAAGCGACGGCGATATTGCCATCATTTTGGCTGAAATCTCGTTCGGCCATCGTCAAACAAACGCTCCCTCTTCTACCATCTGTTCTGCCCTTGGTGAGATCAGACCACTGGCTGTTGGTGGTCCCCTGGAGGTCGTGCCTGTTGGTGTTAGTCCAGTCGGACTCATCTTGGAAACACGGAAGCCCCTGCAGCATGTCACGGACTTGGGCTGCGTCATGTCCTCGAGGCGTGCCAAGCTCGCTCGTGGTTGATGGAGAAAAGAGAGTGCGGATGTGGGCAGCGAGCAGGTGGCCGTGGCTTGACGGACAGGAGCAAGTCGGCGTCGTTGACGGTGTGTTGATGCGGAGTCGACGCTCGCCGACTTTTTGCATGGCTCCCACCTCTTTAATTGCTGCGTGAAATACCTACCTACCTACCTAAGGTAAGGTAGGTATACTTTACTTTACTTTACCTTACTCGGTACCCGAATACATACCTTGCCCACCCAAAGTATGTGTCCCAGGTGAGTCCTTGCTGTAGGCAAGAATCTCTCATCTGGATCCTTGAGACTCGATGTGATGGTCGCGAGGCAAGTACGACCAGACTTGACCGCCTTGCCATCTGGACAGCCATCTGCCCACAGAGCCTGCTACTACGTGCCGGCTGCCTGCTTGCTTGAAGTGCACTTGCCCGCTGTCCGCTTTGCATCTGGACTCCGACCCCTCCTTCTGTCAAGAACTTTTGTGCTCGCTAGCTCTCCCCGGCCCCTTTCTTATCCCTAGGTAAACGAGCTGCTCGGAATCCCGAACGAATCACGACTAACCTTGGTTATTGACAGCTGCCCAACGAACTGCAGAGCTCTACTCCGTACTCCGTCCTCCGTCCGCAAAGCAAGACCCACTCAATGCTGGGCCCGCAGGAGACCCGCCCAAAACTTGCTTTGACGACGACCGCCCAACGAGTCGGCCAACAATTCTTGTGCGTGTCAGCTATCCCCGAAGAGATGGAGAGGAAAGCTAGAAGCCGTGCCCCGTCTTGGTCAATTAGCCAAGCTCGGGCTGTGTCGCAGGGTCTCTCATAACGCATGACGTGTGGTCAATGTGTGTTCTGAGAAGCACATGAAATTCTGCACTTGGGCGTCATTGACGCGGACAAGGTAATCAAGCAAGGCGCGGTGGCATTGTACCTGTGCCCCCACATACTTTGTGCATCCTTTGCTCACTGACCTGGTACATGTTTGCACGGAGTGAGGAGTGCAAACAAGTGCATACAGAAGTATGTCAAGTGCTTCAATCGAGTACGTATAGCAAATCCTGCGGTGCACCATTCAACGTCCACAGACTATGCCTATACGGACGCACGTGCATAGCCATCTTCATCCGGAAGCATCCGAAGTCAAGAGACGCAGCCCTCAGCCGCGTCACGGAACATCACCGCTCCCGAGAACTGCAAAACTCATCACGTACTCGGTGTTCGCCCATAACCCTGTTCGTCCTCGTTTACGGAGTATCAAGCGGAGCACGGAGCAGTCTCAGCGATGGCGGTACGTGACCACAGCGTTTGTGGTCAAGGGCCTTTTGTTCCCTTCCAACACCCAGGAGAACCACGAGGCCGGATTTCAAGCGTCTTTCGGTCGCTTGACGCCGGGTGGCTCTTGTCCAATGGCCTGGTGTCTTCTCTAGGCAGCAGGCAGCAGGCAGCAGGAGAAGCCTCGAGCCGGAGCCATCAAGAGGTAAGGGGGGGGGCGTGGGCGTCGACGATGGATGCTGCCTAGGTCGCCGCTCCGCTTGCACCCGCTGGCGACCAACTCGGCTCCCGCTGTCCGGGAAGCTGATTTTTGTACGGAGTACGGTGTTCGGCATACCGACAGGTTCTGTGGCTATTATAGAGCTGTACGAGAGTATGCGGGCACATCCTGCCGCATTAGAGGGCTCGGGTTCGGGAAGAGGCGACGGCTGGAGCGGTCCATTCGAAGCAAGAGAGGGAAAGCGTTCCCTGCCCACTTCTGGTTGGACATTTTGACGTGCTGATCAGACGCAAAAAGGGCAATGCGCCATTTTGGCGCTCGCCGCAATTCTGGAGCAGGCATGATTGATAGCGATGACCCGCACACGTCGCTCGGGGGACTATTACAACGAACAAATGCCACTCCGGCTCCAGCGCCTGGATGGGTAAGATCAATCCATCCATACAATGTAATGTGTGATGGGCGCAGCGGCTGGGGAATTGTCGGACAGCTCCATCCAATGCATGGACAGGGCATGGCTGGGCCGAAGCACGTTGGGTTGGCAAGTCTCCCTTCCGCCCCTCACCAGACCCCCCTCGGCGCCAATTCCTCGACTCGACCTCGTCGTGCCGCCGTGCGACGGGCAGCGAGCACCCTGCTGGTGACATCCCCAGCCCACTTTGATTGGCCAATCTGTCATCGCTACTTTTCTGCCTTTCCGTCTAATATCAGCAATGTCAACGTCTATGCATTCCGGCCGACCGGATCAGTTGATGTCGAGTCAGTAATTAGGCACTTGCGCGAGTTAGCGTTCCTGCTAGTCGACACGTCACAAGAAATGCTTCGCGCATTATTTCGGCGCGTCTTGTTGCTGTGCTGTGCTGACGGAAATTTCTCGGTGCGCCGTGGTCCCCCGTCACCGTCTCCTCTTAGTATCCGTGTGTCCCGCCTCGCGCACAACACGACGACCGCAGAGAGCATGTTTTTTCCCACCTTCCAATATGTACATACAGTATATGTGTCCGCAGAGACAGACGCATGCATGTACACTGCACCTGGCAAGGGTAGATGCAGGCCTAGATCCGTAGAGTCGACATGCTGCTCGTTTGAGCGCGTCGTTGGGTACTTTAGGAACCTGGTATCTAGGAAGGTTGTCGTGCATGACCCATCTGCTGGGGCACTTGTTCTTTTCTGTCCTTGTCATTTTTTTTCTTTCCTGCAGCAAGCATCCGCATCGCTACCTAGTGGCAATCGCAGATCGACATGCTGTCGACCAAGAGAAGCGAGAGGTGAGCCCCAAGGGACAGGAGGGGGACAGGAGGGGGACAGGAGGGAAGACGAGAGACGCAAAGACACAGAGAGGAAACGAGAGCCCCGCCAAGTTGTCCATAACCATGCTCCCAACCAAGTGGTCGTTAGTCCATTCTCGATTGTCCCCACATCGACCCTCCCACGGCCACGCACCCAAGCATCCGCAGCTCGACCGTCCCATCAGCAGCAAGGAAGCCCCCTCCAGCCTAGCAACAACCTGCGTCTGCGTCTTTCCTCACTACCAAGGCTGACGAGCGGACGTCAAACCCGTCTTTGTTATCCAGGTCCATTGTCGACATACTGCTCCCTGCCAGTCCATCAGACGTCGAGCCACGCGCCCTATTCTCCCACACACACTCGCACAGAAACCACACCACACCACACCACACGCATACACCGGATCCTCACACACAACGACTTTGATTTGACCTTGACCTTGCTGCTGCTGCCGAGACTCACTGTCGCCGGGCTGTGTCCTCCTCTTCCTCCCTCTCCTCCTCCTGTCCTCCTCCCCCTCCCCCATCTTCCCTCTCCCCCCCTCCTCTGCGTCTCGGTCCGCCAGAGGAGTCAGACGCGTCTTTTTTCGCCGGCTCCGAACCTGCCCCAGCTCGGCTGCCTACCCGCTCGTTTTGCGCTCAGCCCCAATTCCTAGCCCATCATGTCCATGTCGGGACGTATGGTATTATACAAACTCGTGGTCCTGGGAGACGGCGGTGTGGGCAAGACGGCGCTGACTATCCAGCTGTGTTTGCAACATTTTGTCGAGACGGTGAGTTTTGAACCCTCCTCCCCCGTTCTCCTGCCCTTCGCTTTTCCTGGTCTTGGTGTCTGCGTCACGCCGATCCAGCGCAGGCCAGCTGGCTTGGAGCAGGCAACAGAATTCAAATTTGGTCACGAGACTAATTTCTTTTGCGTGCCGACATAGTACGATCCGACAATAGAAGACTCATATCGGAAGCAGGTTGTCATTGACGGACAACCCTGCATGTTGGAAGTACTCGACACTGCGGGGCAAGAAGAATACACGGCCTTGCGAGATCAATGGATCCGTGATGGTGAAGGTTTCGTCTTGGTCTATAGTATATCCTCACGCGCATCCTTCACACGGATTAGACGATTTCACCATCAAATACAAAGGGTCAAAGAATCATGCTCGCAATCGCCACCATATCGCGGCTCGGCTCTGTCCGCCGCCGCCGCCGGCAGCAACTCACGGATCCCCATCCCTATCATGTTGGTGGGCAACAAGAGCGACAGAGTCACCGAACGCGAGGTATCTACTCAGGAAGGACACGCATTGGCTCGAGAATTGTCTTGCGAATTCGTCGAAGCTTCTGCCAAGAACTGTATCAATGTGGAAAAAGCCTTCTATGATGTCGTTCGCATCTTGCGTCGTCAACGGCAACACACATCTCGCCCGTCTGGCAGCACCAGCGGACGTTCGCGCACCGGAAATGGGGATATGGGTGGCCGCGAACGCGATCCTACGTGGCCGAAGCGTAGCAAAGATGGCGAAAAGAGCAAGAGATGCATCTTATTATGAGCAAGCGAACGTCGACACGTACGAAATGATGCTTGCCAGAAGCTAGCAGCACCATCGGTGAGGGGAGGCACATCGGCAGGAGCTTTGCTTCCTTCTTACTCGTTTCAACGTCGGGGCCCCCTTGCTCTCACTTCATCTCTGATCCTCCCATCATCTCAATATCCGTGGTGGCTCACGAACGCAACGCTCACCGCGGCGCGGCCAGGCAACGGAAATAAGCCATCTTACGACATCAGACACTGCCTGGTCAATCCATGCCAAGCGGATGGGTTATCCTTGCCTCCTTTGAACATTGTTCCAATCACTTGACAAAGGCCTGGGAAGCGATACAAGTCAAAGATGCTTCATCGGGTCGGCCAACATGTGCTCTTGAAGCAACTTGAATATTCGAAAACACTGCCTCTTAACGACCGATAAGAAATGATTTAAATAAAGCGGCGAACGGCGTATGACGTGCTGGGGAAAAAAATCGGCATACTGTATGGGCGCTGGGGGTCTGTTTAACACAAATACTTTGTTTCGATATATTTTTGGTCGTCCCGTCTCGGCGGTGCTAGGACACCTCGATGACGGCGTCAGGAACAACAAATTTCACACAGGTCTACCGCTCCATGTGAGGGTCATGGTGGACGCACTCACTACTTCTCTCTCCTATTTCCTTTCTTGTAACTTGCAGGTTACGCAAGCCTTGCAACTTGTGACGTCAAGAGGACGTGACGGCAGTACGCAATTCAGATATATGGGTTCTGGCCATTGTCGATATGCTTGGAAATATCAAGGGAAGCAGAGCGATTTGTCTTGATAGTCCTGTCCCCCGGGACTTGACCGCCGTTTGCCACTCGGGAAGCTCGGGGGGTCGCTCATTGAGAGGATTATATCTCTGCACAGGTCTGCCAGGGGACAGACACTGATCAATTTTCCTTACACGAGCAAATCCACTAACTTCCTGGCCTTGGCAGGTGGCTTTGTGGCCCCGAAGGACAAGAGTCTGGGGTGGACAGATCGATTGCCTCCCCGTTCAGAAGAATGGGACGTCCGCTCGTCCAGGCACCCCTCAGCTGCACATCCTTCCCATGTGCGACTTTTTCAAGATATGGATGCTTGCTCTCATGTACCCCCCCTTCAAACTTGCCGCCCGACTCTGCCTGGGTCTCGGGTTGCTCGATACCCCTCCTCCATGACAAGATAAGAAACCACTATCATCCTCATGAAAAAGAACGAAGTACCCCTCGCGGGGCAGAAGAGCAGAAACCAGGTACAGGGCGATGGCGATTGCTTTCCTCCATGATCATCTTACTTAAGATTTGCTACAATCTGGATATTTTTATTATTTCTCGGTGCCCGAGAAATCAGTAAGCGCATGTCGAAATAAGATACGGGCTTCATGGCCAACACAGATCATGACCGAATAGACACCATTAGACGCCTTTTAATTCTTGCCACCCTGCTCGTGAGTGCCTCTGGGGCCAGCCGGCCAAGGGAACCCAATGTCCCTGACACGGTTGGCGTTTCATCAACTGGCCAACCTGCGCTTGGACCGGTTCTTGGCCCGCGTTTGCTGGATGCGGCGTGAGCACTCACTCCAAGATTTGGTCGAGTTCCATGCTGATGGATGAATCGTGGCCGACTGGACATGCATGATCACGTACGTCCTTCATTGGCTCCTGTGCTGGTTCGTACTCCATCACTGAGCATGCAAGCATTACTGCGCACGAGGCGGAAGAAACCACGTCTGCTCTGTTCAGAGGTGCTAACACTACTGACCGATATCGCGCTTTCCCAACTATTCCCGTTCCGTTCAAAGATAAACCCAACAAGTGCGCCATAGCTATCCCCTTCGCCACGTAATAATATCCAAGTCGCGAAGAAATCCCGCTGAAGAGGAGAAAGAAAAAAAGTAAATAAAGGGGGAGATAAGAAGAGGTAGACGTCATGAGTTCTTCCAGACATAGCTTGCGTGGGTCCGACGGCAGAACAAAACATGTATACCATCTAATTGAGCAAGTCTCCTGCTCAATCCCTGGTGGCGTGCTCATCGCCGAATGGACTCCTGCCTCGGTCTGCAGATCCGCGTCTGGTCACCGCGTCAACTGAACGGCGCTCGTCGCCTTCCTCCACGACAGGACCCAGCGTTGGCGTGCTAATGACAACGCGTCTCTCTGGTGGATCTGAGAAGGGGCCTTCGCTTGACGCGAGTTCTGCAGCAAAGGCGAGGTCGCTCAAGCTGGCTTTGGATGACGAAGTCGACATCAGAGACGTTGACGAAAAACTGCTGGCGTCTGACCTGGCACCCATGTCCACCTTCTTGAGGCTGCTGCCGAGCTTGACCACCTGTGCTCGGCTCTGCGTCGCCGTGTTGACCGTGTTGAGATATGTCGAGCCGACGCTGAAGTTACTGGCGGCGCTTGCGGGTCGGGTCGGGGTCCCAAACTTGTCGTAGTCAATCGAGGGCACAGGGGGTGTATTTGGTGCACTGGTGCCAGCGGACTTAACGCTGACGACAGTGGGCTTGGCTCGCATCCCCGTCTGCGCCGGCGTCTGGATCTGTGCTTGCCTGCCATAGATGGTAGATGCGATGCTTGACCTCGGAGCATACGACGTCCTGTCTGAAATGGATGAGATACCAGAGTAGGTCGAGTCTCGCAAATTGCCAGGTACGAAGAAATGCTGGTCATCTTGAGCGCTTTGACGGCCATCGGCGTGCTTCATCGGAATCGGTGGCACCGGAGGCACGAGAATAGTTGGAGACGTGGGTGTGGCCCGGTTCGTCACACCCGGTATGTAAGCGATTTGAATGATGTTGGACGCTCGCGTGAGGACCGTAGAGGCAATGGAATGAACAGTGTGAGTGGACGAGCGACGTGTTATTCTCGATGCGTTGTCCTTTTCCAGATGACGAGATGCGTTGGTATTGTCCTCGTAGGCAGAAAGGTGGGCGTGCGCAGCTCGCTTCGGCTTGATCACGAATCGCCAAATCAAATAAGTGATGATGGCAATGGCAGCGATACCACCGACGACACATCCAGCGATCGGGCCGGCGCTGGGACCGCTGCTGCTGCTGCTGCTGCCACCGCCGCTACCTCCTCCGCCATTCGATCCGCTGACGACAGGCGTGTCATCTTTCATGCAGAATGACTTCGGACATTGCTTGCAGTTCGTTGCCACGGAGAATTGGCAGATTTCGCCGGTCGGACAGGACGGGCAAGTGAGTTTCGTTGCGTCGTCACACTTGACACAATCATCCCGTTTCTTGAGCCTGTCCAGGACTGGAGGTTTCGGATTAGTCCAAATCATCCCGAGTTGCCCGCCGTGTTGCGGCGTCTCTGCCCTTGACATACCGTCTTGCACCTCAGCCAAGTCCCGAGCAATGACAAAAGGGGTTTGATCAATCATTTTGTGCAGCTCGGCTGGCGAAGCAAAGAACAGCCGCTATGGCTGCGTGAGATGACGAACGATGTTGAATGAGTGTCGATCGTGCATGCGAAATGACACTGAAGCTGGTGTAGAGTGTTGTTTGGACTGGGCCGAGATTCCAGGAGACGACGAGATGATGGCAAATATGATGCAGTCGGAGAAAAAGCGTATTGAGACGATCGGATCTGATGATCGAAGGCCTGGCAGATGTTTGAAACGAGTGGACGGGGAGGCTAGCTCAAGATAAAGAACGAAGAAACAAAAGCAGCGGACAAAGGCTCAAAGGAATGACATGTTCCGACCGCAAAATGCGCAAGTGAAGTGAATAATAAAGTAAGAAGGAGAGTCTGAGGCTTGGTTGTCGACCAAGAAGCCAGTAAGCCAGTGGTGGAATGGACGTTTCGCGGGATGGATTGCAGTCGCCGTGTCGAGGATGGGAATGGTGAACAGGAAAGAGAGCAAAGAAGGCCGGTCAAACGCATGGTCCCACGGCGCGGCGAGCGGGAACGAGGACCGGGGGGCTCTGGTTGAGCCATCTCTGGCTGTAGGCCTGTGCTCGTGCTCCGCAGGCGAGACGGAAGGGCTGCTAGGATAGTCGGAGCGTTGACGAGCAGGAAGCCGGCCACTTGATTGGTCGGGCGCTTTCATGAGATGGCTCCACGTTGGCTGGCGGCTGCACTGCTTGCTGGTGTCGTGTCCAAGCCCTTGCTGGGTCGCCCTTGAGGACTTGGACCTTGGCGAGAACCCTGAGGCCACATTGGCTTTAGTCCTATTCGAGGCTAGCCCGGATGACATGGCTAGTATGGCCTCGTGCTCCTCGCCGTCTTGTCTGTGGTTGCATCCAGCGGCCCCTGTTCATGGCGCGAGGAAGAAAAGGCAGGACGAGGAACAGTCTAGTGGCCGCTATCCCCTCGAGTTTCCCCCGCGCCTAGCTGACGCGGCCGCTGCGCTGTCCGTCTGATGAGAATTCTGAAGGCGCAGCTCGCTGGGTCAGACTCTGCCCGGAATGTGAGGATGGCTTCTCTCCTGTCCCTGCGGGTGAGGGTTTGTTTTTTCTGGGCATCAGTGTCCGAAATCATTTCTTTTCTTGCCAGGCTGGCTCCCGACGCACTGATCAGTCAGGAGCAAACAATCAATCCCCCAATCCCCCGCTGACTACGGACTACTGCAATTAACGTTGTTTAGGCTGCACAGGCCCAGAATTCCAGACTTCAACAAACACCAAACACCCCCTCCTGCTTCGTTTCCATGGCTGTGCCCGATCTCTTCTTGTTTTCATGCACAGGATACATAGTTCGTAGTTGGAGCATAAAAGCCAACAACTGTTTAAGTCATCGACGCAGGAGCTATGGGGCGATCGCCCTGCTCCAGTGTCGCGTTGATGAACGCATGTCGCCCATCCGATCCGAACTGGAGGATTGGGTGCCTGTTTCAGCATGGATCGGTCTGTCTGTCTGATGTTCAGAGCCCAGGCCGCATCGCGTATGGCGCTGAGATTCAAGGGTAGTAGTCCTGACACACCATCTTCGCGGCCGGACGTTTTTTTTTTTATTTTTTCCTCCTCGAAACCTGGGGGGTTTTTTTTCTCTTTCTTTTTTCTTTTTCAAGGCTTTGTGTTGTGCCTCCTTCCGCCATCGAATGTTTGCATGACAGTGCCAGGACGGGGAAACACGGCACTTGTGGTATATCCCGTGTTGCCCTGCCTTGCGTCCATCATGCGCATGAAAAGCCTGGAAAGGGAAAGGGCGAGAGGGCCACATAACAAGGCCGATTATGGCTACTAATTTCACTGCGACACCGGGCCGTGGGCGCGGCGGGGTTCTCTTCCTCATCCATTGGACAAATCGCTCGGCAGAAGAAACCCACTCCATCTTGTCAACGTTCATGCAGTTGAATTAAGAGACAGGTTCAGGCTTCTGGCATGATATGCCTCTGCGCGTCTGAGCAAAGCCTCTTCCAAATACTGCGTCATACGGGTAGGACGAAATTTTCATCGACTCGGCAAAAGCGCTCGGTCTGGTTCAATCGCCACCTCGTTACTGGAATGCCTTCGTCCTGATGCCCGGTATTCCCCGTTCGTCCACATCAGCGATGATCCTTGTCCCACAGACCCCTGCTTTTAATAGACGCAGGAAGCCGTGAAACGAAGTTACGAACGTTACACGGAGGGATCGCAATAGCAGCCGATCATCCATCGCCACGCCCCATTCGCGTTGCCATTCAATAAACTTGGTATTACGTCCGACCTCATAATTCGAGCGATGGCTATACCGGGTAGATAGGGGTGTGTGGCACTCCTGGCTCGTTGCCAGAACTGAATGGCGCAGAGTGTGTGAATCCATTGTATCCATTTCGTGTCATATGCGTGCGTTACGACGCCCATGGAGTGATAGCGGGTTGATGGTTCAAATCAGAGAATCGTGCCGCGACACATTCTCGACCGCTGTGTAGAACATCAAAGGACACAGTATATTCTGGGCATTCTTGCCGTGGGGGGTCCACAACTTGCCGTGACTTCGTCTCGCATGATCTCGTGAATGAGAACCACACACAGCGTCTCGCGACAATTACAACTAAATCAAAACCGAGGTATACCTACATGCATAAAGTATGTATGTATGTATGTATACTGAAAATTCGCCTCAAGCTTCATGTCACCTTACTTCGATCCCATCTTGTTGTGCATTGAGACTTTCTTGTCAAGATTCCCTTTTCTCAATTCCAAGCCTGGAGAAGATGTGACCATCGTCGAGTACTTTTGTCACAGTGCACGATCAGCATCGGCTCGGACCAGTGCATCAAGCGCACCTGCCGACATTGATCGTTATGGAATATTACCTCGCCTCGCGAGGTTCAACGAATAGCGCCCCAGCCCCAATCCAGCTGTCAGACATGATCCGGGCTGACGGGATGGTTCATGGACCGAAAACCGACTAAGAGCTATTTTAAGAACGAAATGTCTTGCAGTAGCGGGCCCAAAAGTATTATGACTAGGTGTTTGGCAATCCTTTGCTGGTCTGTCTACTGAATTGCAGGCGCCTTTCGAGAGGCAGTGCTCAAGGGCCGTGTCTCACCGAGCTACGTCAGCTGGACCCATGTCTGAGAAACCAGCATTGCGCATCAACGAGCGAGGAGCATGAACGGACGTTGCACATACTTGCTGATGGCTGCGGTAGGCCCCCCCCCCTATCCAACCAGGCTGGTCAGAAATCCCTGAACGACGACACCGTCACGGGCAGCACATCGGAGCGCTTATGCAAATACATTCTGTACCATCCTGATCGACTGCTGGCCGAGTGGCTCATCCTGATTCGTTCATTTCGGCGTGAAGCGCTTCTCTGAGAACACGCATGTGATCTGCAACAGACCAGCATCAAGCAGCTGGGGGTGTGAGAACACGGGATTGGCGATGAATCGGGGAATCTTGGTCCACCCGATGTCACGACATTTACCTAATCCCTTCGAGGCTCGTGAGGCTGTACCTTTGTGCCTCTTGAGGCAAGGAGCCAAGATTGCAGATACAGCGAGAGATACGGATTACCCGGTGACAGAAGGCACTGAAAAGCCCTGAGTGACAGCAAAATCTCATGCACACCTTATGTACGACTTCGGGACTGGGAAGGATCCTTGAAGTGAACAGCGTCAACGTGGAGAATTGGGCCCGCGGAACCAAGATGCGGCCTCTCGGGCCTCGAGAGGATGTAACAAAATAGTACACGTGCACGAAAATTCGCACATAACATATCGGCAGTCCGAAGGGCGAAGGGAACCGGTTGAGCAGGCCCAGCACGTGGAGAAACAATCAAGTTTCACACGTCGTCATTGTCTGCAAAACTGGTCCCCTCATTATTATTAGGAGAGACACCAGCGGTCGTGGCTGGCGGAAGAACGGCATGCAAACGAGTTCTGGTACTGGTGGGGGTCCATGACTCGCGCCGCCAACTCAGCAAGCTCAAGTAAAGTACTTTACTGTAGGAAGTCATCGAGAACAAGAAGGTGTTTCCGATAACATTCAGCTCCACAAAATACGGATCGTAAGCACGCTGGACTGGCGCGCGGCGATCGTTTTGTTGACGGACTTGGAACTCACGAGTCACAGCAGAAACGAAAAGAAGCAAGGCAAAAAAAGACGAGACAAGGTGAAGCTACTTTAATGCGGTGATGTAACGAGTACTTGGGAATGAGTTGGGACGGGTTGGGCCAGGTCCGACCTGACTGGACAAGGTGCTTTGCTTTAGGGCAGGACATGACAGGGCAGTGCCTACAAGCGTGGCTCAGCCATGCTTAGCGCCAGTGTTGTCGGGTCCTCCCCTCCCCTCCTTTGACTGCTCATTTCTTTGTTGTGTGCATATTATGATGACCTAGAAAGGATCTCTCTCTGCATCAGCTCCCATCAACCTTTCTTCATTGTCGCGCCCAGAGACGCGGAACTTTCAATCGTTGTTGAGCAAAGAGCCGTCCCTGTGTACCGCCACAAAGGCAGCGCTCCGGGTACCTGTTTCACACTGCAGTTAGCCGTGTACTGCGGACTTGCAGCTTCTGTTCGTCTTTTCTGGCCTCCGCCCTTTTCTTGGACGTCCCCTGAGTTGCCTGACAAGCAGGACTCCAGCACGCGGCACCACGCGTCTGCCCCCTAGCACTACGAAAAGGAGTTGCAGGCACCAGGCAAATCACAGACAGGAGCATTGTTACCTCGATCTCCAGCCCATCCATCCGTTTCACTTGTTCCTTGTATTTCAGCACATCTGAGCCATCGACACGGGTTTCCCTCTTCTTTTCCTTCCTCGCCCCCCTTCCTCCATTGTATTCAAACACCACTTCCTGAATTATTTGGTCCTATTGTTCATCTCACCCTCTTGAGCTGGGACTCTTCCGCATCTTCGTTACAAAAAACAGCATAATTTCACGATAGAAGTGCTCCCGTTCCGTCCTCGATGGCTTACAACGGCCAAGGCCACGGCCAGGGCCATGAGTATGGAGGCCACCCCATGCAAGACCTTACTTCAGCCAACGCGGTGCGTCTCCTATTTCGCTCGCTGCCCAGATGGCTAGCATTGCCATTTTAGCCTTTGCTAACTCTTCGCCATATCCAGTACCACGGCGCCCAGGAACACGATGACGATGCTCGAGGCTATCTCCTAAACGAACCACCTCCCCCTCACAATTATGACCACGGCCGGCTCGGGGTCGGCACACCTGACAGGCCCGTTTCCGCGTACAGTCTCACAGAATCGTACGCCCCTGGTGTGTCACAGGCTCCTCCAGCAGGTCCTGGTGGTTTTGGCGACGATGGTTTCGGTGCCTACGGACATAATCAGGGTTTCGGCAGCCCCTACGAACGTCCGACGTCGACAGTTCATGACGAGGAGGAGAGCTGGATGCGGCGGCAGCAGCAGCCTGGTGCCTTTGGCCGCGGTGGAGGCCTGAAGCGTTACAACACCAGAAAGGTCAAGCTTGTTCAAGGTTCCGTCTTGAGTATCGACTATCAGGTCCCCAGTGCCATCAAGAACGCCGTCCAGCCTCGTTTTCGTGATGTCGAAGGAGGCAACGAAGAGTTCATGAAGATGCGTTACACGGCTGCTACGTGTGATCCCAACGACTTCACCCTGAAGAATGGTTACGATTTGCGACCTCGCATGTATAACCGACATACTGAGCTGCTCATCGCCATTACCTATTACAATGAGGATAAGGTACTTCTGGCCCGCACTTTACATGGTGTGATGCAGAACATTCGCGACATTGTCAATCTCAAAAAGTCTACCTTCTGGAACAAGGGCGGTCCAGCCTGGCAAAAGATTGTCGTCTGCCTGGTCTTCGACGGTATTGAGAAGGCCGACAAGAACACCCTTGACGTGCTCGCTACCATTGGTGTCTACCAAGATGGCGTCGTCAAAAAGGACGTCGACGGCAAGGAGACTGTTGCTCACATCTTTGAATACACCAGTCAATTGTCTGTCACGCCCAGCCAGCAGCTGATTCGTCCGTCGGGTGACAGCCCGCAAAATTTGCCCCCTGTCCAATTCATATTCTGCCTGAAGCAGAAAAACAGCAAGAAGATCAATTCTCACCGATGGTTGTTCAATGCTTTTGGCCGAATCCTGAACCCCGAGGTCACCATCCTCATCGACGCCGGCACCAAGCCCAGTCCCCGCTCCCTGCTTGCCCTGTGGGAAGGCTTCTACAACGACAAGGACCTTGGTGGTGCCTGCGGAGAAATCCACGCCATGTTGGGTAAAGGAGGCAAGAAGCTGCTGAATCCTCTTGTTGCCGTTCAGAACTTCGAGTACAAGATTTCCAACATTCTGGACAAGCCCCTCGAAAGTTCCTTTGGCTACGTGTCTGTCTTGCCCGGCGCCTTTTCTGCTTACCGATTTCGAGCCATCATGGGCCGCCCGCTGGAGCAGTATTTCCATGGCGATCATACACTATCCAAAATCCTGGGCAAGAAGGGTATCGACGGAATGAACATTTTCAAGAAGAATATGTTTTTGGCTGAGGATCGTATCCTGTGTTTCGAACTTGTGGCCAAGGCTGGTCAAAAGTGGCACCTGACCTATATCAAGGCTGCCAAGGGCGAAACTGACGTCCCCGAGGGCGCTTCCGAGTTTATCAGTCAGCGTCGTCGATGGCTCAACGGATCTTTTGCCGCCTCCTTGTACTCACTCATCCACTTCGGGAGACTCTACAAGAGCGGTCACAACATCATTCGCATGTTCTTTTTCCATATCCAGTTGATCTACAACGTCCTCAACGTCATTTTCTCTTGGTTCTCTCTGGCGTCTTACTATCTGACCACGACTGTCATCATGGACCTTGTCGGCACACCTGTGGTGGCGTCCAACCAGTCTGCTGAGCATCACGGCTGGCCTTTTGGCGACACTGCGACACCCATCGTCAACGCGCTTCTCAAGTACATGTACCTCGCCTTCGTCATCTTGCAGTTCATTCTGGCTCTCGGTAACCGACCGAAAGGGTCAAAGTTCACGTACATTGCGTCGTTTATGATTTTCGGTCTCATTCAAGGGTACATTCTTGTTCTGTCCGGCTATCTGGTTGCGCGTGCCTTTCACGAGCCACTTGCGGAGCAAATCAAGTTCGACTCTGGCCAAAGTGTCTTCAACAGCTTCTTCGCCGGCGAAAGCGCGGCTGGTGTCATTCTCATCGCACTCGTCACCATTTACGGACTCTACTTCATTGCTTCTTTCCTCTACCTCGATCCTTGGCACATGTTTCATTCCTTTCCATACTATCTGCTTCTCATGTCTACGTACATCAACATTCTCATGGTCTACGCATTCAACAACTGGCACGATGTGTCCTGGGGTACCAAGGGCTCGGACAAAGCCGAAGCTCTACCTTCAGCCAACGTGACAAAGAGCGAGAAGAATGAAGTCGTTGTGGAAGAAATCGAAAAGGAGCAGGAAGACATCGACAGCCAATTCGAGCAAACAGTTCGACGTGCCCTGGCTCCCTTCAAGGAGGAAGCCGAGATCGAGAAAAAGGACGTTGAGGACTCGTACAAGTCATTCAGGACTGGCTTGGTGGTCTCGTGGCTCTTTTCAAATATTTTGCTTGTCGTCGTCATCACCAGCGACAATTTCAACACTTTTGGTATCGGCGTAAGTGGTCACGAACACATGACCTTCCCACGAGCAAGGCTAACATCGTTTACAGAGATCGGCGTCCGTGCGAACTGCCAACTTCTTCAAGTTTTTATTGTATGCTACGGCGGCGCTGTCCATTGTACGATTCTGTGGATTCTTGTGGTATCTGGGCAAGACTGGCATAATGTGCTGCTTTGCGCGCAGGTAGGCGTTCATCACGTGAAGGGATTGAGACAATTCTGTCACTGATGAAAAAAAAAACGGCGAAGATGATCAGCGTGTCATCATCGCGCGTGCTAACGTATGGAACAATTGGCTTACGAGCGTGCGCCTCTCGCCTTGTACGTTTGCTTTGGAGTTTGTATGCATGCGCATAATTTGTCGATTTTAGATAGGAATGGTGCTTTTTGGATGCATGACGAGCGCTGCTGCGTAGGTAGCACTCGGTTGGCGAATAATGACCCGAGCAGCAGAATGAAACGCTGGATAATGAGATTTCATCTTGATGGTTCTGCGCTGCGTACCTGGTGCCACTTGCTTGCCTCGTTGCACGCATTTGCTGCGGGGTTTGGCGGCTAAACAGTATGCTTGCTTACTTTATCTTATCAGACTCAAGTGGGTTGACGGGTCGCAGTGCCTGGGCCTCGTCGTGGCGCGGCGATGCGGTGCGGCACCAAGCAACCCCTTTGTCGCTGTTCACCACGCCTCCCTCCTCAGGCCCAGCGCATCATCCTTTCTCGCGAGAATTTCAACAAGATCGTTGCAATCTCCTGCAAGGCCTTAATCTGTCTGTGACCGAGACGTGTCACGTTTTACCGCTACACGGGTAACGACACTGCCGCTTCGCCGCCCCTCTTCGAAAGGCCCGCCGCGAGCGAAGATGTTGAAGATATGGTCCATGGTCCGCAGTTCTCCCATCCCGGGTCTCTCCAGAGACCACACCACAGCTGACAAGACGCTGCGCCACAGAAAAAAGAGCAAAAGGAGGCCGAAAATGCCGGAGGCCAGGCTGTAGGGGGAAAGAAGAAGAAAGTCACGGCTGCTCAACTACGAGTCCAAAAGGGTACGCACACGGCCGAAACCGGCACCAAGACGACCTCGCTCGGCTTCGCACCTTTGCTACGAATAGACCATGTGTCCCTTTGCACTGACTTTGAATCCACTCACCCCAGACCTGTCTGAGCTTTCACTCGGCTCGACCATGAAGACGGACTTTCCCGACCCAAACGACATCCTCAACTTTGTGCTCACCATTCATCCGGACGAGGGCATGTACCGAACGGGTCGGTTCACGTTTGATTTTGCAATCAACCAGAACTTCCCGCACGAGCCGCCGAAAGTACGGTGCCGAGAAAAGATTTACCACCCGAATATTGATCTCGAAGGCAAGGTCTGCCTCAATATTCTGCGGGAGGACTGGAAGCCGGTGCTGAATCTGAATGCTGTCATAGTAGGCCTGCAGGTATGGTTGCGATGAAGCGCTTTCACTCACATTACGGCAAGGGGCTGATGCTGTCGTGTCTAGTTTCTGTTCTTGGAACCAAATGCTTCGGATCCGCTGAACAAGGAGGCCGCGGAGGACTTGCGTGTCAACAGAGAGATGTTCAAGCGCAACGTGCGGACGACGATGGGTGGAGGCAGTCTGCGGGGAGTTCAGTATCATCGTGTCCTAAGGTAGGTGATGGAGATCAAAACAGCGTTGAATGGAAGATACTGGACGCGGGCCGTTGGGGTCCGTGATGGGGTTTGGGTCGGTATCACAGCGCCTTGCCGTGCGGCTCCGCGACATAGCGATTGGGTTTTGGGCATACGGGCACGCAAGGTTCGTTCATAGTCAGGCGCGGATCGTTTTTCGCTCAGCATCCGAGGGGCAGCGTTCTTTTCGCAATATAGATCTGCGGCCTGTCTGAAATGTGGCGTCCGGGGGGCATGCATATCGACAGCAGAGTAGCGTTGAAAGTTCATGGTATTGCAGCTTACATGTCACGTCGGGATGGTTTTGCTTCAGGACTGCGCTTGATTGTCTGGTCACTCGTGATTTGAGTCTGCGAGGACCTGCTCCTGTGGCAATGAGACGACGTGCGCGCAAGATGTCGGCCCTTGGCGAAGCTCTGCCCCATCTCTTGCGTGCAAGGTCATCCCAATTTGCATCGAAGTCCTATTTGCAACGAGGCAATGCGCCGAGGCAACGACGTACTTGTTCACCACCTGCTGCATGTGGTAAGCCGTCGACATTCGACGGCTCTAGAGCAAGCCGCTGCCTGTACACCACCAGAATCACGGGCTCCTGATTCTTGACGGCCGCAAGCAGTGGTTGCCATTGTTCAACTTCTGCATCCCAATCCCACCCAAGCTCCCGTAGTTTCCGACATGACAGACGAATCAAGATGTAAGTTACAGACTGAACATGGCTTCATGTGGTGTTTTTGAGCCAAACAAGCCTGTCAAACTGTCGAGGCGTGGCTCAATACTCGCGATGCCCGTATCTATTTGCCTGGGAACAACTTTGCTCGTCATGCAGTCAATGGTTGGAATCACAATCATGAACGCCGCTGAGATGCGCGTGCATTGGCTGCGCCTGGGCCTCAATCTCTGTGCTGCGAGTATGCGATGTCGCCGTGCCACTTTAATGCATGCCGATCCAACCGTCCGATCATCGCAACACGGAAGCGCTCCTTCGCACCCAAGAAAGCCCCTCACATATCAACC